>JACEGR010000516.1:0-254053 GCA_014170235.1 Listronotus bonariensis
CTTTGTTTAGCCTGGCCAGCTGGCGGAGCTTTTTGTGTAATTTATTCGTTTGTTGGTATAAACTATTAATTGATAAGAAAATCGACTTGATATTTTTTATGAGGTTTTGCCAAGATATGTTAATTAAGAACGTTTTATTTGATTTTGTTTGGAAGTTGCTGAAAACTATGACGAAGTAACTAAGTATGTGGGGTGTCCGCTAAATAATGGTACATAGAAAACGAACAGATTCCTTATGCTAAAATATTAAGATTTAACCAAGCATACCTACATACATATTTATGTTTATTTAAAAGTTCATAATAAGGAAGATACAGGGTGTTGAAGTACTCGTAAAAATTAATTTACTTTGATTTTTTTGAAACGTTTTGAATATTTAAATTAAACTAGCTTATTTGTACTAGGGTTTATGTTTGTTACAATGACCTAGCTTAACTGTATACCGGGTTAGAAAAAGTACGCTTAAATATTTTTAAAACCGCTTGAACCACATTCACCAAATTTGGTATTTGGAAGGTGTCGGGCATGAAGAATTTAATGGTAATATTAGCAACGTTGCCAGATCTCCCCGTTTTGTGCCACAAGAATTTTTTTCGTGTTTTTTTAACGGAATGACCTATTTATTTTTATTGCAATAAATTGCGCAGGCCAAATTTAATAAGTTTACAAATTTTTAAAATTTAATTTTTACTTACTGTTAAGATTTTACATTACAATATTTTAGGTAAAAAGTTCAGATGCGCTCAAGTATCTCTAAAACCGCTTAAACTGCCTTTACAAATTTCGGCATTTAAGGGTTTCTTGGCAAGTAGAATTAAACAGTAATGCTATAATTGTTGCTAGATTTTTTAGTTTTGCGCTACATGTAATATTTTTGGTATTTAAAATGATATGCCTTATTCATTTTAATTGTATTTAAAGAAGTTTGCCTACTTAAGTAAGATTCCAAGTTTTCAAAATTCAATTTCTACCAGTTACCGAGTTATTACAACATCGCAATTTTATTGAAATTCAATCCTGATATAACTGATCAATTGGACATGCCGAAAAACCCCACCAAATATTGTTAACATAGCTTTATCGGTTTTAAAGATATTTAAGCGCCAAATTACTTCTTGCTAAAAGTATAGTATGTCGTACCTTGACAACAAATAAAGACAGCATTTTAAAAATTTAGAAACGTACTAAATTTGACACTTAAATTTAATGCAATAAAAAAATTAGCATTCTCCATTTTAAAAACTAAATAAAAATTGATGTAGAACAAAACTCGAAAATCTGGCAACAGTGCAATATCACTATTAAACTTCACATATCCAAAACATGTTAGATACAAAATTTGGTAAATATAGCTTTAGCGGTTTTAAAGACATTTAATATATGATATAAATATTATTATATTTTATTAAAGTGGCTTTACTTATGTAATGTCGTAAGTATTCCTAATTACCTTACCTAAACAATATAAAACCTACTGTCAGTTTTTTAAATTGTTTGTTTAATAACAGGTATTTTAAAATAATTTCATTACGCTTACTTTAAACAGGTATTAAATCAAAGTAAAAAAATGTATTGGGTATACAGGAAGAAGATATATATTTTTTAATTATATTGAAAATAGGGGGCCCTGAAAGATTACCATCACTTCAAAATACAATATATATACATATAATTTAATAAAAGTTTGAAATTTTTGGGCATAGAGGTCTCTAAATGACAAATAAAGAAAAGAAACAAATACATAACCTGGTAGAAACGACTACATGGCTGGTTACTTTAAAATTACGAGGTCGTCGGAGGTTATGTATTTGTTGCTTTTCTTTATTTGTTATTTAGGAGCCTCTATGCCCAAGAATTTAAAACTTTTATTAAATTGTTTATTGGGCAGAAGGACAAACTACCTTCACTATAAATTAATTTTAATGTAATATGTTTAAAATATTTTTACAACAGTTCATATTATTGCCATAAATTGTATACAGTGTGTTTCTTAATAACAAACTAATATTTAAGGAAGTGATTCTTGGGCCCATTTTTGAAAAAAAAACTTCATATGAATGTATGTCTCAAACGTCTTAACTTTTGAGATACAGGGTGTTAAAGTTTTAAGAAAAAAATTATTGTCATTTTCATACCACTTAAAATAAACCGGTCAACAAATAAACCTGGCCACCCTGTTTTTTTTATCGAAATTCAACGGCCCATAACTTTTTAAACCGATTTAAATATTTTTCGTCTCTTAAAAGAACATTTTATTGGCTTTAAGCTGCTTGTGGCTAATTCTTTAAACTTTTCTAGGACTACGTTATACAGAGTGGTAAATAAACAAAACACATTTTTGACGAAAATCAAAGTTCTCCCAGTTGTTTTTACAACAAAGCTGCCTCTAGAGAGGTAGGAAGATAATAAAGAATGAAATCGGTTAAAAAAGGAGAGATCATTTTTTTAAAGTCGGTTTAATTTTTCTTTTAATGTTTATTGTTATTCACCTTTTCTTTTTCGTAAAAAGCGCGTTTTCTATAAAACGACAATAAACCATCAGCGCTGCGTTAAGTTTTTTATTACTAATTGAAATACAGGTTGCTTCCTAACTACGGAACGAAACTTAAAGAGGTTAGTTCTTATGACATTTTATGAAAAAAGTTCCTATAAAAATATGTCTGGAAAAATATATAGAACTTCATAAAAAGTCAGTGGCATACTTCTTTTAATTATTATTATTTAAACAACAGGAGAATAAAGATACACCTAAATTACGGTTAATAAAGACAGTTATAGCTTGAAAATTGTACAGTCATTTTTGCGAATGATTTTGTAGCAAAGTACAAATAATCTGCAATTTTTGTTATACACCTTTTTCTTTCTCGTACAAAAAAGGCGTTTTTCATAAAACGGCAATAAGCCATCAGTGCAGCGTAAAGTTTTTTAATACTAATTAAAAATACGGGGTGATTCCTAAACACGGTACGAAACTTGACGGAGTTTTTCCTAATGACATCTTATGAAAAAAGTTGTTTATACAGTGTGGTCTATTAGGTGTGCAACAAATGAAAACATTTATTATTTGCAATTTGTCATAAAATTTTATTCTTCATAAAAGTTAGTGCATGGTCCGAAACTGTATTAGCAGTAGTTAGTTTTATTAAAAGTTAAATGATATACAAAGTAGGTAAAAAAGCAAAAACTGCATAAAAGTAAAGTAACACTATTTTTTAAAATACAACAAATTGGTGAACAAAAAGTAATTTGAAATCAAAAGTTATGTATAAATACCAAGTCATGGCCTCCTATTCAAATGTTTAAACATTTTTGGAAAATTTTAAATTAACCATGTTTGAAACAGATTTTCATTATTCTGATTCAATATTTATTTAAAGCAGTTTCAAGCAACTGACTTTTAAACAAATTTAATTAAATCAAAGCAAATTTGAAAAATTATTACTTTAAGTTTGTTGCAAGGATTTTTAATAGGGCCATAAAATTATACAAAAATGCTTTTTATTAAGGCAAATATATTATAAATATTAAAATGCTTATACAAATTCCTTAATTACCTAGTAAAATTATTGTTTTAAATTTTTATAAAAGTGTAGAACAGATAACTTAAAACTAAAAATAACTAAATTAAAACTTAAATTAGCAGGCCATGACTTTATTTAACATTTCTTTGTATTTTTATAAATAAGGGCACTTTTCTCCCAAGCAGTTATTAATCTTTTTGTCCTACCATGTATACCATAAAACTTTTAATAAAACTAACTACTGCTTATAGAGTTTGAGACCATGCACCAACTTTTATGAGGAATAAAATTTTCTGACAAATTGCAAATAAAAAAGTTTTTCATTTGTTGTATATATTGTACAAAAATAAGTCTGGAAAAAAGTATGAAATTTCATAAAAAGTCAGTAACATACTTCTATTATTTATTATTATTTAAACTACAAGAGAATAAAGATATAGTTCAATTACGGTCAATAAAGACAGTTATAGCTTGAAAATTGTATAGTATATTGTTATTCCGAATGATTTCGTACCAAAGCCCAAATGGTCTGCAATTTTTGGTATACCCCCTTTTTCCTTTTCAACACGCTTTTATGTATACAGGGTGTCCGCTAATTATTGGTACACAAAGAAACCACAGATTCCTTATGCCCAAATACACTCCTTGACAAAAAGTCCGGACAAACAAAATTTTGTTCAAATTCAATGTTAAATAACTTTTTGCTTTTTTAACGATTTTAATTACCTTTTAATCCAGCTGTAGCTCCTTACATCATTATTATTATTTTATATGGGGATTGCAAAACGTTTTATGGGATAAAGTATTTTACAGGAAAGAGAAAAAAGTTGCATTTTGGCCTAAATTTTCAAACACTTTGTGGAATAATTTCATGTAACAATTTTTTACCAGTGTTTTGGATTTTAAAGCCCCATATTTCTAAACATTTTTTTCAATTTATATCGGTATCTTCATTTTAAAAGAGAATAATTAAAAAAACAAAGCAATTTAATTACGATGGTCATACCATACGCTATAATGCAAAAATGTAGGGGGAAACTTAAGATATGAAAGGTCATATTTCCGAAACTAATAAATATAAGTATATCAAATGTAATATTTTAAAAAGGTTTTTAAAATATTTTTTTTTATGATGATTCAATATATACAAGGTGTTTATTTTTTCAAATCACACATTTTGTCGTACCCTGTATATCTTAAAAGATAACAAAAATCTGATAACTGATTTGAAAACTACAAACCATTTTTTGTATTGGTTATTTGTCATAGAAAAATAAAAATTGTAAAAAGGGTGTAAAAGTACAGGGTTTTTTAAGGTTGATATATTCATTTTAACATATTTAGTATAAAAACGCAAAAAATAAGAAAATTTTTCAAAATAAATTTTGTTCAAAAATGTCTATAAAGTATTAAATATTCCAATGTTCCACCCCTAATTTAATTCGCCAGTGTCAACTTTGCAAACGGGTTTGATTTTATTTTCTTTTCTAAATCCCCTCTCTCTAATGAATTTTAATAATTAAAAAAATTTCGCATTAGTAGTTATTAAGTATTAATTATTCCAATATACCACCTCCTAATTTTAGTCGCCAGTGTCAAATTCGTGGTAACTGAACTTTTAAGTAAGTTCGCGAACGGCTTCGATTTTCTTTTCTTACAATAATTTATTTTAAATTAAGATAAATTTTGATAGTCAAAAAATTTTGCGCATTAAAGTTTTGAACTATTAAATATTCCACTTGACCACCTCCTAATTTTAGTCGACAGTTTTATTTTCGTAGTAATTAAAATTTACAATAAATTTGCGAATTGCTTCGATTTTAATTTTTTACCATGAAATATTTTTAAATCAAGCCCTCTGATGAATTTTGATAGTCAAAAAATTTTGCGCATTAAAGTTATGAAGTAATGAATATTCCAATGTGCCACCTCCTAATTTTAGTCGCCAGTGTCAATTTTGTGGTAAATGAAATATTAAATAAATTCGCGAACGGCTTCCATATTTTTTTATCATTATTATTTTTTTTTAAATAGAGATTTCTGATAAATTTTGATAGCAAAAAAATTTGCGCAATATAGTAATGAAGTTTTTAATATTCCACTGGGCCACCTTCTAATTTTAGTCTACAGTTTTAGCTTCGCAGTAATTCAAATTTGCAATAAATTTGCGAATGCCCTCTGATGAATTTTGATGATAAAAAAAAAAAATTGCGCACTAAAGTTATGAATTATTAATATTTTAATGTTCCACCTCCTCATTTAAGTCGCTAGTGGCAACTTCACGAATGGCTTCGATTTTATTTTCTTACCAATAAATATTTCTAAATAAAGCCCTCTGATGAATTTTAATAGTAAAAAAATTTTGCGCATTAAAGTTATGAAGTAATGAATATTCCAATGTGCCACCTCCTAATTTTAGTCGCCAGTGTCAACTTTGTGGTAAATAAAATATTAAATAAATTCGCGAACGGCTTCAATCTTTTTTATCATTAGTTTTTTTTTAAATAGAGATTTCTGATAAATTTTGATAGCAAAAAAATTTGCGCATATAGTAATGAAGTTTTTAATATTCCACTGGGCCACCTTCTAATTTTAGTCTACAGTTTTAGCTTAGCAGTAATTTTAAATTTGCAATAAATTTGCGAATGCCCTCTGATGAATTTTGATGATAAAAAAATTTTGCGCACTAAAGTTATGAATTATTAATATTTTAATGTTCCACCTCCTCATTTAAGTCGCTAGTGGCAACTTCACGAACGGCTTCGATTTTATTTTCCTACCAATAAATATTTCTAAATAAAGCCCTCTGATGAATTTTAATAGTGAAAAAATTTTGCGCATTAAAGTTATGAAGTAATGAATATTCCAATGTGCCACCTCCTAATTTTAGTCGCCAGTGTCAACTTTGTGGTAAATGAAATATTAAATATATATATAATAAATTTGCGAATGCCCTCTGATGAATTTTGATGATAAAAAAATTTTTGCGCACTAAAGTTATGAAGTATTAATATTTTAATGTTCCACCTCCTCATTTAAGTCGCTAGTGTCAACATCACGAACGGCTTCGATTTTATTTTCTTACCAATAAATATTTCTAAATAAAGCTCTCTGATGAATTTTAATAGTCAAAAAATTTTGCGCAATAAAGTTTTGAAGTATTAAATATTCCACTGGGCCACCTCCTAATTTTAGTCGCCAGTGTCAGCTTGGTGGTAACTAAAATTTACAATATATTCGCAAACGGCTTCGATTTTATTTTCTTATCATTATCTCCATAAATGAAGCCCTCTGATATATTTAACAGTCAAAAAATTTTGCGTATTAAAGTTATAAAGTAGTAAAAATGCCAATGTGTCACCTCCTAATTTTAGTTGCCAGTGTCAACTTTGTGGTAACTGAAATTTTAAATAAATTGACAAACGGCTTTGATTTTATTGTCTTACCAATAATCATTTTCAAATCAAGGCCTCTAATGAATTTTGATAGTCAAAAAATTATGTTATAAAATATTAAATATTACAATGTGCCACCTCCTAATTTTAGTCGCCAGTGTCACATTCGTGGTAACTGAAATTTTAAATAAATTTGCGAACGGTTTCGATTTTGTGTTCTTACCATAAATTATTTTTAAATCAAGCTTTCTGATGAAATTTGATGGTCAAAAAGTTTTGACCATTAAAGTTAGGAAGTATTAAATATTCTAATGTTCCACCTCCTAATTTAAATCGCCAGTGTTAACTTAGCGAACGGCTTGGATTTATTTTCTTACCATTAAATATTTTTAAATAAAGCCCTCTGATGAATTTTAGTAGTTAAAAAATTTTGAGCAATAAGGGTATGAAATATTAAATATTTCACCAGGCCACCCCTAATTTTAGTCGCCAGTGTCAGCTTCGTGGTAACAGAAATTTGCAATATATTCGCTAACGGCTTCAATTTCATTTTCATATTTTTAAATACTTTTAAATAAAGCCCCCTGATTAATTTTAATAGTTAAAAAGCGCTATTTTAACCTCTATATTTTTAAACATACTAATTAATTGACTGATCACTTAAATCTCAAAAGTCTCAATTAATTAAAACTCAGCCAAACTAGTTAAAAAATTCGACCGATCAAAATTCAGCTCTCCCAAAAAATTAAATAAAAATCTTGTCCATACTGGCTGATTTAGAAAACATATTACCAGGTTTTTATGTTTAACAAGGAGACCATTAAGGGTAAGAATTATGAAAACAAATATTTCTTGAATGATATTTATAAAAAGTTAGCTTTTCCTTAAGAAACATCCTGAACTTTTTATACTTTGTAGTGATAAAGGAAACATAGCAGTGGCTATATATAGAGATGAGTATATAAATAAAAGTCAAGAATTGTTAAATGATACACAATACTATAAAAACTAAACAATAATCAAACCTATATCTTGCAACTGAAAGCTAATGAATTGATTAAGAACTTATATGACAAGGGTGCCATTGATGAACAAAAAAAATTCATAATAATTATTATTAATCTAGGACACTGTTTGTTATAGATTTTATACTTTACCAAAAATTCACAAACCTAAGTTATTAATGAGGCCCCTTGTTTCATCCATTAACTGCCCTAATGGCTCTCTAGCTAAATACCCAACTGAAATTCTTACATTAGCTTACAATTTTAATAATGATTTTTATGCGAATGATTTGTTCTCTTCTAGTATATTATAAATAACTTTCAATTGCCAGATAATTATGTAATTGTTAGCATTGACTTTGTCTCGCTATTTACCAACTTACCTCTTGAGGTTATCCAAATCAGCTTACATAACAAATGAGAAATCATTTCGCAATAATGCAACATAATAGGCGAAGATACTTTTCAAAATATTTATAGTTTATTTTTGAATCCAACATAATGATATTTAATGACACTTATTATAAACAAATATTTGGCACCCCTATGGGATCAAAAATATAGTTAATTGTGTTTTAGATGATCTAGTGGATAATTGTCTCCAGTATCTGCCTTTTATATACCTTTCGTCAAACGCTATGTTGATTTGCCTTAGAACATTTCAATACTTTTAATAGACATATTTAATTTACAGTTGAGAAAAAGAGTAACAAAAGTATTCCTTTTCTTGATATGTTGGTGACACGTACTAATAATAATTTATTACAAACAAAATGGTACAGGAAACCATACTGCTCAAATAGGTTTTTAGGCTTTTTCTCCTACCATTCAATTGGAGTGAAAATAAACTTTAGCTTAGCTTTAAAAAATAGAGCAACTAGGCTTACCCACCCACACTTCGGGAAAGACACACTAAAATCATATTCATATTGCTGGAGAATTCCTACTCTTTCAAGATGCTTAATAAATTTCTGTACAGCACTAAATATAAAATACCTGAAAACCTTTTTTAACAGATCATTACTACCTTCAATACTAACAACTTAACCACTTCCTTCTTCTATCTTGCAGTTACAAACAAATATTTCATTAATAACTAACAACAATCAAATACGTTTACTTATTACCCTATATTGAGGATCTACAAGATCAATTAATTAGTATGTTTAAAAAGACAGAGGTTAAAATAGCGAGAAAACAGGTTAAGACCTTATCGTCAATTTACAGTTAAACCAAGACATTATTACCACTTTTAGAAAAAGACAAATGTTGTATATAAAATACCTTGTCAAAATTGTCAACTGTCCTATATAGGACAAACATCTAGAAGTCTTAAGGGTGGAATCACTTTACATAAAAGCGATGTGAAAAGGGGATTACAGAGTAGTGCCTTGACTGACCATGTCATAAACAATGATTATCGTGTAAATTGGGATGGCTGAGATTTTGGAGGTAGCAAGTCCTTACTATAAGCCCATTTTCCTCGAAATGGTACATATAAATTTTGAAAAACCTCCAATGAACAAGAAAAGCGACACCCAGAATCTTAGTATCGTTTACAGTTACATTTTAAAGTGGCAACATGAGAGATACTTGAGTATGTTGGACCACCCGGTCCCAGATGAATAAATAACAAATAATAATAACTTATAATATTTTTCTGTATTTATTAATTTAAACAATTTTACATTTTTCACTTAAGGTTGTTAATATGTTGCTTGTTCATTTTCTTTTTTTGTTCTCATACCTTGTTATATATTTTTTTCTTTCTCAATTGCTGGCTAAGGGTTGTCCTTATTACTTAATTTCTATAGTTATTTTATTAACAAAACTCTCTTAAAGCATTCGGCTGCCGAAAGTGTGTTTTTTTATGTTTCTTTTCCCTTGACGGGACGATGGCTCAAAATTATTTTTAATTAGGGCCGGCTAAAATTAATAGTTTACGGGCGGCAAATATGTAAATGCGCCTCTGCTTATGGCCTTATTACACAGGACCTTGCCATACACAACGGCTTCAAAATATTTACGGCGTCGTGTACAGCACATTTTGCAATTTTATGGAAAAATAAATAAGCATCACAAAAATTCAGAATGCTTTAAATAGTTCTTTAAAAAGACTCTACCCTTAGAGACCATTATAATACTCCTTCCTGTTAACCCGGAAGTGCTGTAAAATTTGAACTTCATTTTTTTCCACTTTCACCTTCTGAACTGCAATCCTCTAGCAGGGGTGAGATTTAATCCTAAATCTTAAATGGAGGGTCTCTCGACTCTAATAACAACTGCCAAGTTTAAAGTCTTTTGGTAGGGGCGCCCAAGAGGGGATTTGGGGATTAACTACAGCGTAGCAGTTTAATATACCGGTGGATACTTTGTAGCCAGTTAAGTACCTCCACCAAATATGAGCACCGTATACAGGGACGATCATAAAAAACAAAAATATATCCATCAGAAATTGTCGAGCGCGTCAGATTAGGATAGGGTAAGTTAATTACATGCTAAACAGTGTATATTTTACTAATCTGACAATTTAAGAGTGACGTAAAGGAAACGGAGGGCTACAAAGAAAATGGTCAGTTTAACATTTTCGAGCGTGGCTATTTTGTTATTTTAAAGAAATAATTCAGGGATAACGAAAAATATATAATTCGATACGACCCAAACGATTTCCACAAGCCAAAATAAAATTATTATTATTTTTAAATATTTAAAAGTCTATAGCCACTTTCCCCACCGATAAAAAGGTATACATTATATAACTTTTTTTTCTTATCATCTAAGCTAAGGTTGCAACCAATGTTGTTGCTATGAGGCTCGAGTAAATTCCCATTTAGCATTGTGGGCTCCCCTACTATTTGTTACTATTCCCGTTGATATGACAGCTTGTTGATATTATAATTTTTGTTGTTCTAATGTATAATTTTAAATTACCTGGTAAAGCGAGCTACTTTAAACAAAGGGAATATAATAAGGATTAAAAAATCTTCAAAATGAGATATCAATTAATCTTTCTGGCGAGGGTGTGATTTACCAATAAAATTTAAGGGTGAATGAAAGAAGATACCTATATCGCTGAGAGCCACAATTTTTAAGCATAATAAGCAAATTTTAAACATTAAAAAACATTCGCTATTGTTTCAAAAGACTATGAACAGTGCTAAAAACAAATATAATACAATAATAGTATTTAACTATTTTTTTTGGGTGTTTGGATTTTTGTCATTTATGATACAGTATTTGGATAGAACTTAATGTTAACCTGTATAGTTTTAATAAAATCTAAATCCTATATCAATGCCACTCCTTTAAAAGAAGTATTATTACTAAATGAATTATTTAAATGGACTCCAACCATCATTAGTCAACAAATAATTTGGTTTTAGATTACGCGTTACTAACCGTACTATAAAACACATTTTTGATTTAAAATACGATAAATATCTTTAAAACGAAGTGACCAACAAAATGCTTTACATATTTAATTCGTGTAACTTTGAGTACAACAGCCTAAAGCATGCTATTATTGATGACAGTGATTAATCTTTTTGATATGGTATCGCATACAAACTAGCCACACAGAAATATGAGCATTTGGTTTTTCACTCTTAGTCGAGTCAGTAAAGACTTTTCGTCGAAAGTCCCCAGGATAGCTTCAATTTTGATAATTTTTTTAAACTTTTTTATACTCTTTATTAAAGTTGATAAACCTCACCGTTTAGGCACCAATTGACATCAAAGTTTCAATCAAATTACCTACATACATACAGGGTGTCCAGTAACTCAACCGACAAACTTTACGTGGAGATTTCACAACAGAAAATAAGAAAAAAATTCATATAATTATATGTCCTAAACGTCTTAGTTTTTGAACTACGAGGTGTTAAAACTTTTTTTTTTTTTTTTTTAAATCAATGTTTTAAGTTTTAATTCATATAATAAGTGGTAAAGCAAACTAAGTACTTCTAACACGATTACCATATACCAAATAAATATCGAGTTGACCATGCCAAGAAATAAGTTTTATTTTTTTTTACGCGAAAACCATCAAATAAAAAAAGGTCAAAAAGCTAAATTTGTTTTAAACTTAATGGGAATCCCAAATACTATTTTTTTTGAGAAAATTCAGTAGCGTACCATTTTTTCCTTGAAAATCATTTACAATAAATCCCGCACGGACGACGAAAATTATTTTTTTCTTACATCACGTCAAAAAATGTCCTTTAATGCATAGAAGACGTCTCTTAAAAGTTAGGTATTGTAAAAAAACTTGTTTTTCTAAAGTTTTAACACCCTGGAGTTCCAAAAGCTCATATGTTCTTATAGGGTTTTTTTTTTAATTTTTCATTGGAGAACCACCCTTAAAGTTTGTCCCAAAACTTAGTGGACACCCTGTATAAATACCATTAAATTTATATTGTTTAAAACATTAAAATAATTATTTTTCCCTTTCTGGGAGATTTTGATTTTAAATAACATAAAAATAAAAGTTAAAAAAATCGGAGCTGTTATTGAGAACTTATGGCGATTGCCTGTTTTACAGCTTATTTGACGATATGGCAACCACTTGCCGGACTCCGTAACAACAACCAAAACCATTGCTAAGATTTAATTATTTGCACATTCTTAACCTAATTTTGCCAGGTTGGCTTCTAAAGTTTTAATAACATACAGGGTGTACGGAAAGGTGAGGTCAAAAATGATAGGGGTGATAGAGTGAGCCAAAATAATGTTACTACTTCATATAAAAAAGTTCTATATCGCTTCGTTAGAAAGATATTGACCTTCAAAGTTGGTATAAAAAAACTTATTTCAATTATAACTTTTGAACTGTTGCCACAGTACCATTGATATTTCGGCTACTAAATAATCTTATGGCAATGCTTCTTTTCATAGATAAACGGTTGTTGAGTTTGACCGAGGATATGGAGCGGCGAGATGAATTCAAAATAGGTATTTTGTTTTTGCCGCTTTGTCGCTCTGTGATTTTAAAGATGGATTGTTAAAAATTTATCGACTTTGCGAAAACTATCATAATCGGAATATTTTTTTAAATAAATTTTTCATATACTGGGTGTTCCTAGCCGGTGACTCACCCGTAACACTTCTTTTTAAGATATTTATATAATATTTTCTAGGTATATTTCTCACATAAATATACGTTGTTTAACGTATCCACCTGTTTTCTGTTACTTTTGGTTTATTATTTTAAATGGGACACCCGGTATATTTTTACTGATTTAAATAGAAAATGAAATTTACGCAACCCGCCCAGTGCGATACCCGAAATATTTCAATTTTGAATATGGTTTTGTGACTGTAACCCTTACCTTTTTTGGCACAATCTTTAAAATTGCATTGTAGTACACCTGTCCGAGAAAAATGACGCGTTTGCCCAGTCCGACACCAAAAAAGTGTCAAAATTGACAGGCTAGGTTAAAGGGGTGCTTCGATATATGGCGATATATAAATATTCTTGGTAGACCCGTCAAAAGGAATCTCCCTAAGTAGGTTTTTAAAGGGTAATTATTCTGAAGTCCAGAAGGGTAAGAAATGAAGGTGGGTGGGTGAGTATAATTTACATACCAGTTCACGTGTAACAAAACCTATGTTTTTTTTCTAGGGAGCTGTCTACATGTCCGGTGGCACAACAGCCTGAAGGCTTATTGAACCAAACTCCCGTTTTATTTTACCCATTCCAGTACCCTAGTTCCTTAACAACAAAACTTATGCTAAGCAGTGTAATTAGGAAAAAGTGGTGTTATTTTTAAAACGATTTTATTAATTTCAGACTTACTGACGCTACACATTTATGCTATAATAAAGCTTTTCGAGGGCGCCCATTTTAAGCACTGCAATGTTCTAGAATATTCCTTTACCACCAAGTAATAACATTAGACCTTAAATTTATATAGCTTCGTTTAATACTCTGTAGTTATTGTTACATAGTGCTTACATAAAGACGAGTTCTCGCTAACTTTGAAACCGTCTAAGTTATATTGTCCATATAATTTAAAACACAGAGGTTATAAAAGTTATAAAATGGTTTTGCGAAATGTGTTGAATGACACATTTTCTATTTATTTGTTTGCGCTATTAAAAGTTTTATGATTTTTAAGTTACGATAGATAAAACTTAAGCACCTTTACTGCCTTTTCATATTAGCGAAAGATGGAAATACGGGCGACGGACCAACGCTATCGAAGTGTATGAAGTCAAATGAAACCTTTTATACGCAGAAAACGGTAAAAGTATAATTTTTTATCTCTCTGTCCATCAAAACCGGCTTAGTGTGTAAAGGCGCTAACACAATAAGCCGGTTTTGATGGACAGAGGGATAAAAAATTATACGAAGCTGAGTTTCCGACTTTCCGCGTTCTCTGCGTATGAAAGGTTTCATTTGACTCCATACATCTCGATAGCGTTGGTCCGTCGCCCAAATTTCCGTCTTTCGCTAATATGAAAAGGCAGTAAGAGTTAAAATTAACAAAAATATAATACATATAAAACAATTTCATTATTATTCAAATATAATAATTTTAAGTGGTTACATCCTGTTTTAATTAAAAAAAAACGATTTTTTGTTTTTTTCATATTTTGAATGTATATCTGTTTATTTGAAAATATTGTTTGAAAACTTTACATTGATCCGGCAAATAGTTTTGGAGATATGCACGTATTTGTAAATTTTGTTAACTTAGTTTAAATGGTACCCAAAATTTCAAACGGGTTTATCTCAAAACGATGTTTTTAAAGTCGATGGAGAAAAAAATTTCGAATCGGCTGGACCGACTGGCTTGACATTTTTACACGATCTTCTTGGATACTTTTGTCTGGTAATGATTAAAGGAATAAGGTTTCTATACTCCATTCATTATACATTTAGAAAAACACCTGAACAAAAATAATTTTAAAGTTTTCTCTATAAAGCAAAGATAAAAATGCCTTTAATAACTCCAAGTCATACAGGGTGGGCCTCAAGGTGTCTCTGGGCTTTATTTCTGCTCTCGCTGATTTTCATATGATCACCTAAAATATTTTTGAAAAGCCCCCTTAAATGCGCTCTTTAAACCTAACATATTTCAAAATGGTAGATATTTAGGGTCTAGTTATACTGGTGTTACAAATTCAAAGTGCCCTTATCGATTTTGAAAATGGTAAGAGATACAGGGTTACTTAAATTAATGTAAAGTTAAGCATTTTAATGTTTGAAAAAATTAAAGTTTAAATCTTTTAAAATTTACAGTCGTTTCAAAATTATTAAAAAAACATAATTTTGCCTTAATTATTTTTAAGTTTAATTTAATATAAAACACTTCTATGCTAGTGTTGCTCGACAAACACTGGCAAAGAACTGTTTAATTTTAAAATAAGGTTAAAAACAAACTAAAAATGTTCTGCACAGTTTGTTTTTTTTTTCGAATAACCTTAAAATGGTTCTTTAAACTTTTACAACAAAATATTGTCAAAGATTAAAATGCTTAACTTTACACTAATTTAACTAACCCTGTATCTCTTACCGTTTTCAAAATCGCAAGAGGGCACTTTGAATTTGTAAGACCCTATATAAGTAGACCCTAAATAACCACAGTTTAAGGATCTATAGGTTTAAAAAGGTATTTAAAGGAACCTTATGAAAATATTTTAGGTGATTATGTAAAAATCGGCGAGAGCAAAAATAAAGTCCAGAGACACCCTGAGTGTACCCTTTATAATTTGGAATTATACTCTCTAAAATTAAGCTATATTAGTTTAAAAAACTTTAAAAAATATATATCTTTTTATCTTTTTATTTGCCTAAGTGAATAATATTTACGTATACAGCATAGTTAAAGTAAAATTCGAGACCACCCTCTTTTTTAACCCTGTATATTTTGACGGTATATCTTTAAACTAATCCTGCACACTATTATTTTAGAAAAATATTTAATTCTAACCGTTTGTTCATTTTCTATACTTAAAAATGTAATTTTTTGAGTTTTTGTATTTTAGGCAACTTTATAATAATTTTATATGTTCCGACGCCACTGCTACAAGAAACGTCCTATATAAAACCTTTTTATTTATTTTACTATTCTAGATAATATTCTATAGATACGCATCAAAATATGTTCTGTGAAAACTTTAGTAAGATAGAAAATAAATTAAAATTATAAGATGTGCTCGAAATTTCAACTTGGCAAAATATCCAACTTTGAGGCTCTATAACTCTACTAGGTAAGTTACTCCAGTTTCTGTATTTTTAAACCAATGAAATACAATTATCAATTTATAGTGGACAAAGTATAATATTAATTTCTGATATTTAAGCCACTTTCAAGTTTAAATTTTCTATCTAAAAACGATTCTTTTGTTTTGGGAAGTCGCCATTTTAACAAAAATTAAAATTTTGACTATTTCCACGATTTTTTGTTATTTGTCTTTCAAATATTCTGGATCAGAGATATCTTCCTCACCGCCACACAATTTTTTTAATGGGTGTCCTCTAGAGATCTACTACAGGAACAACGGAATCCAATATTTTTATGCAGGACCCCGTCAGTCCTTAGAGAGTGGCTTTCGGTTATTTTTTTTTAAACTTGATATGTTGTAGACATCAACTTACTGATTAAATGTTCTTATGGGCACAGTGTCCGATCGCCTCTAGTTTTAGAGTTATCGAGCCTCAAAGTTGGATATTTGCCAAGTTGAGATTTCGAGCACATCTTATAATTTTAATTTATTTTCTATCTTACTAAAGTTTTCACAGAACATATTTTGATGCGTATCTATTGAATATTATCTAGAATAGTAAAATAAATAAAAAGGTTTTATATAGGACGTTTCTTGTAGCAGTGGCGTCGGAACATATAAAATGATTATAAAGTTGCCTTAAATACAAAAACTCAAAAAATTACATTTTTAAGTATAGAAAATGAACAAACGGTTAGAATTAAATATTTTTTCTAAAATAATAGTGTGCAGGATTAGTTTAAAGATATACCGTCAAAATATACAGGGTTAAAAAGAGGGTGGTCTCGAATTTTACTTTAACTATGCTGTATACGTAAATATTATTCACTTAGGCAAATAAAAAGATAAAAAGATATATATTTTTAAAGTTATTTAAACTAATATAGCTTAATTTTAGAGGTATAATTCCAAATTATAAAGGGTACACTCAGGGTGTCTCTGGACTTTATTTTTGCTCTCGCCGATTTTTACATAATCACGTAAAATATTTTCATAAGGTTCCTTTAAATACCTTTTTAAACCTATAGATCCTTAAACTGTGGTTATTTAGGGTCTACTTATATAGGGTCTTACATTTGTAATTACATTTACATTTTGAATTTTCAAAGTGCCCTCTTGCGATTTTGAAAACGGTAAGAGATACAGAGTTAGTTAAATTAGTGTAAAGTTAAGCATTTTAATCTTTGACAATATTTTGTTGTAAAAGTTTAAAGATAACAACCATTTTAAGGTTATTCGAAAAAAAAAACAAACTGTGCAGAACATTTTTAGTTTGTTTTTAACCTTATTTTAAAATTAAACAGTTCTTTGCCAGTGTTTGTCGAGCAACACTAGCATAGAAGTGTTTTATATTAAATTAAACTTAAAAAAATTAAGGCAAAATTATGTTTTTTTTTTAATAATTTTGAAACGACTGTAAATTTTAAAAGATTTAAACTTTAATTTTTTAAACATTAAAATGCTTAACTTTACATTAATTTCAGTAACCCTGTATCTCTTACCATTTTCAAAATCGCAAAGGGCACTTTGAATTTGTAACACCCAGTATAACTAGACCCTAAATATCTACAATTTAAAAATATGTAGGTTTAAAAAACGTATTTAAAGGGGCTTTTTAAAAATATTTTAGGTGATCATATGAAAATCAGCGAGAGCAGAAAAAACGTCCAGAGACACCTTGAATTTACCCTGTATAACTTGGAGTTATTAAAGGAATTTTTATCTTTGCTTTATAGAGAAAAACCTTTAAAATTAAGCTATTTTAGTTTTAAAAACTTTTAAAAAAATATTTTTTTTGCCTTTAAGTAGATAATATTAACTTAGATAACATTGCAAAAGTACAATTCAAGACCACTGTTTTTCCACTCTGTATATTTTGACGGCACCAAAATATGTTAATATTCTTAAACTAAGCCTACACACTATCATTAAAAAATAATTAATTCTTACCGTTTGTCCTTTTCTATACTCAAAATGTTACGACGCCACTGCTATAGTAAATATCCTATAAAAAAACGTTTTATTTATTTTACTATTCTAGATAATGATCTATAGATATGCATCAAAATATTTTCTGTGGAAGCTTTAGTAAGACAGAAAATAAATTAAAACTATAAAAAATACTTGAAATCTCCACTTGGCAAATATTCAACTTTAAGGCTCTATAACTCAGTAATTGAGATCTACAACATAAGGGTCCTTTATCGAGATTCTTAAAAACATTAAATTTGCTTTATGTACATTAATTGTATATATTTGTCCTATAAAAAGCCACTTTACAAAAAAAAAAAAAATTGTGTTATAACCTTAAGATTATATTGCATATTATGAGAATAACATGTATTTTTAAAATAGGTGCCGTGAGTACCGGGTTTTTAATGAGTTTTTACATGTTTAACCCATATTATAACTCAGCAGTGGCGTAGCTAGGCGTAGGCGGTGTAGGCAGTCGCCTACAGCCACACGCCTAAGGGGACCTTGCGGCAAGGTAAAGGTATGGAATGTGATATAGGAAAAATACTAAAATTAAAGATGCCGACGGTCTTGGAGGGCCGATATTTAAATCAGGGGCCTCGCAAAACTATATAATGTGTTACAATATGATAAAAAAGTGGAAAATTGGGAAGGACTTTTTTTTGCTCTTCAATTTTTTTTTAGAGAATAAAGGGGACTTTTTTACACGACTTCGCCTACGCCTAATTTTGGTCACGCAACGCCACTGTTAGCCAGTTCTTCTTCTAACGCTTTAATTCATCATAAAGGGTGTCCGATAATGGTACAAAGAACACTGGAGTAGATAATATTTTCAAATTACTATACTCGTATCTAAAAACTGGGACAATAGATCTACATCAAATTTATACCAGATGCTAGTGACCCTAAGAGAATCACTTTGCTAAAGAAGATTTAAATTTTGATATTTGTAAAAAAAAGTTATTCTTTTGGATTACCTCTCCCAAAAAAAAAATCCAAGTTTCAAAAGCGAATCCTTTGTTTGCATTTTTTTTCGTAATTTTGATCAAATGTTGTCAATAAATTCTAAATTTCGCTAAGTATCCACCTTTTTCTGGGTAATTGGGGGCGTCTGAAAATTTTGTATAAAAAAATGTGGCGTAAAAAAACTTTGACTGGCTATAGTTATCCATGAAAGTCGATTAAATTCACGTAAAAAATACAAAAATAGAATTTGCTTTAAAAACAACTTTTTCGAGAAATTTTTAAATATCTACGCCAGTGCCACAGAGAAACCACCGAATTTTTTATTCCAAAATATTGAGATTTAACCATAAATACTTATATATACAAAAGTTAATAAGAAAGATACAGGATGTTACATTAAAAAAGATTTTCTTTTAAGTTTTGATAAGTTTTAAATATTGTAATAAAACTTAGTATCTAAGAGCTTTTTGGCATGAATTTTTAGAAAGGATATTAACTTTTTTCTGCAAACTACTTACACTATTTTAAATGCCTCTAAACGTGGCAATTTTTTTGTGCTACTTTGTATGTACCATCTAAGTATACCTGAAGACTTTTTTTATGCAGGTATGCTTGGTAAGAAACGATTTCGAAATATTTAGGTTTAAATTGTTTAGTGAAATTTTTCTTGCAATCCTAACGAGTATCCCAAACAGGTTTGTTCAATACTTATTTCTATTTTTATACAGCCTAAAAAAATCCTATTTTTATTTATTGTAAAATAAAGTACTAAAAAGATGTTAAAAAGTTTTTAACCGTAAATAATTTTACTATCATTATATTAGACTTTTATTAATTTTAGTTTTAAAACTTTGCAGTTCGATTTAAATTTACCATAAATTAACAGAGGAATAGTTTTTTATTTCTTCAATTTTAAAATAACAGTTTAGTCCTTTTTAAAAAGTAGCCCAAATTATTTTTTAATGGTTAATACCATCGCTCCATTAGGTTTTTGATTGAATTAATTTTTAGTTAATTTTTTAAAGAAAATTCTATACTGCACATGGTTTTTATTTATAGTTTGCCACCCATTTAGACCATTACCTAAAAAAATAAAAAAACCTTTTTTATAAAAGTTTTATAGTTTTTTATCTAGTATATTTTGAGCATAAAAGAAGAAATAAATAGGCATTAAAAAGTTAAGAAAAATAAAGAAGTACACTTTTAAATGGAGCACTCTGTAAATGTTTGATCATTTAAAAGGCCTTTAAAAGAGTGTTAAAAATACCACATTTAATTTACCTATCTTTAATAGTTTCGGAAATATGGCCGCTTAAATCTAAAGAACTGTAGATATAATTTCCACTAAGTCTAGTGCTTAGGTACGGCTTAGACCTGTAGATAAAATGAAAATTATAACCGCTTTTAGATTTAAATGGCCATATTTCCGAAACCATTAAAGAAAGATATATCAAATGTAGCAATTTTTAAAGCTTAATATACAGGGTGCTCCATTTAAAAAAGTGCACTTTTTTATTTTTCTTAACTTTTTGATATTCATTCGTTTCTTTTGTTATGCTTAAAGGATACTAGATAAAAAAATAAGGAGGTGATATGCAATCCGCAGTTTTTGACAAAATCAACAAAATCGAGTTATGTATGAAATATTATATTTAAAATAGTATTCCATGGCCAAATTAGAGATTTTCTTAAGTAACTATATTCATTCTATCCCAACTTCTTAAAAATGTTTGACATTTTATTCAAGTGTGCAACAAAAGCTGTTTTTCTTAAAATAATCCCTTATGCAAAAACTGCAGTTTGCAGATCACCTCCTCAATTATCGTTGTAAGTGGATGAAAAATATAAATAAAAACCCTGTGCCTAACATGTAAAATAATATAAGTAGGGTAGTGACTCATTGCAAAACTGGCAATAAATTTCATATTAACTAGCTGATAAATGAGACCTATTTTTATCATTATGAATAAAGCTTTTTTCGATCTCTAATTGGTACCGCCGCCAGTATGATGCATATATTCCTAGGAAATAATAACAATTTCAAACAAGAGATAAATTACAATAATTCTTTTGTATACTTGTCTATGTTGTCTTTATTAATTTTTGTTATTATATGTAGGATTAGGCTTTTCTGTCTAAGTTGTTATGACTCAGTTGCTGTCGATGGTTTTACAATGGGCAAGAAGACAAATGGAACAACGCTTTTAAATTTAAAGGTCATTTTTGAAAAACTAAACGCATGGTACGAAAGTAAAAATACAATACTTTGATTGGTATTATACAGGGCGAGTTAACTAAAAATATAGAAAATGATTAAGGGCAAAGTACTTTTTTCCTAAGACTGTGGTTCCTTACTTACGGCCATTACCCGCATCCATAATCCACGGCTGGCATGGGTTGCTTTAAAGGTGCATGAAAACGCTAGTTTGTATATGTTTTCATCAATATAAAAAAAACATGATTGTTTAGCCATATGACAAAAAACTTATTATAGGGCTAAGCATTTTCCTAAAGGTGTATCTTTTACCGTTTTTACATTTTTATACAGATCAACAGAGATTTTTAATAAAAGTTTTTCACCCTTTTGAGGCGCGCTTAAGGGATCAGTTCACGTCTGGCAGCCTCATTATAAACTTATTTTCCTACGACCACTTGTGAAAATAGCAAATAGCACACTGGTTTCATGCATAGAAAATGCGTTATATCACACTAGTGTTGCAAAGTACTTTACAGCACTAGTGTTGCAAAGTACTTTACAACACTCGTGTGATACATATTATGATGTCATTCTAAAAACTGCTATTAGTTTTGCAAGTGACATATTTATTGTAGTGACAGTAAAAAAGCTTTTCATTTACCTTAAACAGTAGAACCCAAATTAGTGAAAATCATCAATTTTGCACCACTTACATTTTATTTAGAAGAGTGTCTACAATATGTAAGTATCGATAATTTTTAAAAACCCTTATAATAGCAGAAAACCGTATTAAACAATTACCGTTATTACCTAACAAAACCATACAATTTTTATTAAGTGGGGGCCTTTTTAAATTCCAAAATGAGAAAAGTTATATAATGCTTCTAGGTACGTGATTTTCGATGTAAAAATATTGTCAAAACAGTATAATAGAGCAGTGAGGAAAAGTACATATCACACTAGTGTTGCAAAGTAAATATCACCCTAGTGTTTCAAAGTTCTCAATTGTTTTTTATTTTTCTGAACAGACAAACTTTATTTTTTTTTTGGTGAATAATTTGTGGTCGTAGGAAAAATAGTGTACAGTACTCGTGTGAAAATGACTTTCTTACACTCGTGGGTTTGTCGCACTTGGCTAACGCCTCGTGCTACAATATTCCCACTCGTGTGAAATTAGTCATTTTCCACACTTGTAATGTAATATACTATTATGATTGGAAGATTAAAGAGCCAAATAATATTTTGTTTACTGTAAGTTCCTATGTCACATCATTTTATTTTGGCACAAAGAATTTGTGTGAGCATTTTATACACACCTTTCAGAAATATTCGGGTGGTCTAGATAAAGCGTAAAGAAGTCCAGAAGATTTGTGTATACCTTAGTAGTTTAGAAAACATGAAAAAATATAAATTCTTTAATAGAGCCATAATATACAGCCCCAAAAAATTATGGCAATTCAAACATAAGCAAATTTCGATTTCTCTATAAAAAACCTCTTAATACCAAATTTTGTAAAATAATTTTTAATAATAAACAAAATATTTTAATATAAGTAAAATAAAAACCTTTTCCTACGACCACTTGTGAAAATAGCAAATAGCACACTGATTTCTTGCATAGAAAATGCGTTATATCACACTAGTGTTGCAAAGTACTTTACAGCACTAGTGTTGCAAAGTACTTTACAGCACTGGTGTGATACATAATATGATGTCATTCTAAAAACTGCTATTGGTTTTGCAAGTGACATATTTATTGTAGTGACAGTAAAAAAACTTTTATTTACCTTAAACGGTAGAACCCAAATTAGCGCAAATCATCTTATTTTATATTTATTAAAATTTACGAAAAAATAAAAACCTAAACAAAAATAGACATAACCACAAAAAACAACTTTCACTGACTGGCACAGTGTTGTCAGGTAAGTAGATCAAATTAAAAATCTCCCTTCTACCTTTGAGCACGTACTTTATAGAGGCAGCTTTGCCGCTTGACCGTTCGACCTAAAGTGCCAGAGAAAAAAGCCTATAGATCAAATTCCTTCCTCTCTTTCTTCGTGTACTCAAACAACTAGTTAAATCTTTTTTTTAATCCCTAATTAAACCTAAGGCTAATACACACTTTATGAATCCACTTTCTTTTATCCATTCATAAATAGAATCAGACCCTTCCGACGTTGCCAAATGCTTTCCATATTTTGCATGGTAACTGACGTTTGGTAGTCGTTTTTCCTTACTTTTAGGACTTTAGGTTATGCATTTACAATTTTCATATTTTTATATTTTTTCTTAAAAATATGAGGAAAAACTGTTATTTTTACTTAATTTTATATGTGATGTTTAGTTTCATTAACTCGTTTTACCAATTTTACCCCACCCAGCACCCCTTTTCACTCCCCGGTCCCGTAAGTATATTTACTGATATTTTTTAAAAAACGGAATATTTTGGATATGCACCACTTACGTTTTATTTAGAAGAGTGTCTAAAATATGTAAGAATCGATAATTTTTAAAAAACACTTATAATAGCAGAAAACCGTATTAAACTATTAGCGTTATTACCTAACAAAACCATACAATTTTTATTAAGTGAGGGCCTTTTTAAATTCCAAAATGATAAAAAGTTATATAATGCTTCTAGGTAGGTGATTTTCGATGTAAAAATATTGTCAAAACAGTATAATATAGCAGTGAGGAAAAGTATATATCACACTAGTGTTGCAAAGTAAATATCACCCTAGTGTTTCAAAGTTCTCAATTGTTTTTTATTTTTCTGAACAGACAAACTTTAATTTATTTATTTTTTGGTGAATAATTTGTGGTCGTAGGAAAAATAGTGTACAGTACTCGTGTGAAAATGACTTTCTTACACTCGTGGGTTTGTCGCACTCGGCTAACGCCTCGTGCTACAATATTCCCACTCGTGTGAAATTAGTCATTTTCCACACTTGTAATGTAATATACTATTGCATCCTGTATCAAGCAAACGATCAATTTTTGGACTGGGGTAAATTGCTTTAAATCGTTGTGTTTTGCCTTAAGGACTTTTTAGTAGCATTTTGTACATACCTCATACCTTGAAGAGGTACCCTGTATAAATCAAATGATTTAAAAGGATAACAGATTGGTCATATTTAAATTCTCAGTATCCATTCACAACTAAAAGCTATTGAGGCGCAAATGTTCCTCTGGCGCCAGTCTACGGTATTGTTAACTTAACGGGACGCCATGTTTTACCAGAAATTCGGAAACTTAATTATTAAATAAAATATTGTAAAAATATGCACACATTTTGTCTATAAAGACATAAATATACAAGTTCTAAGCAACAAATAAAATAAATATGGTTTAACTAGTTTTAAATTATATTTAATTAATTTAAATATTAAAATTTTATGTATTTTTCTATATTGTGCTGCTTTTGATTTATTTGGTTTCATGCTGTAAGTAACAATAAATAAGGGAAAACAAAACAAATAAGAATTCTTAACCCTTTTAAAAGTTATGGGATTTTTAGACTCAAATTTTATATTTCCTTTTTTAAACGTTTAAATGCGACATATATGGTATTTCCAAGGATCATAATCTAATCTATTTTAATATTATTTAAGTCTTTATTTATATATATATATATATATATATATATATATATATATATATATATATATATATATATATATATATATTTTACTTAATAATTATTGTTTAAGGCAAAAAGAAAACGTTACAATCTAAACAAATTAATAAAGAACATTATTATATTTAAGTTATTAAGTTAACAACACGTTAGGCAACTAAATTTTGTATAGCTTTATACAGTGTGGTCCAGTATATGTGCAACTTGGAAAACTTCTTTATTTGCAATTCATGACAAAAGTGTATTCTTTATAAAAGTTTGAAGTGAGCCTTAGTTAGTGGTTGGATTAAAAAATATAAATCTACCAAAATTTTTCAAATTTGCTTTCATTTAAATATAAAAAACAAAAAGAAAGACAAAGAATTTTAAAAGCACGTTCAAGTATTTCTTATACTTTTAAAATTAATAAGATATTTCCTCATTGTTTATAGATATAAAAATAAAGATAAAGTTATAATAAACTAAAAAAATGGAGAAATAAAAACTTAAAAATTAAACTGACATAAAAATAAAATGAAACAATACCTTTTGAGAATGTGGTGATAATAAAAATTAAAAAGTTAAAAAAAGTCGGTTAATAGTTGGTCTACATTATGTACTACCGTGCCCAGCAGCTTAGATAATTTTATTTTTGGGGGAGTGGGGGTAATAAAATAAATGAAGTTTTTTTGAACTTCATTTTGAATGCAAAGATCGGGTTGAAACAATTTTGAAGGCCAAAAAAAAGGTTGTCATCTTCAAAATTACATATTTACTGACTCTATTTGTACTAAAACATGTATTATTTTGCATAAACCAATAATAAAAAAAACATTAAAATGGTGTTTTTACTTACAAACCACTCCAGTACCCTAATAACCGCCGCTCCTTTAACCCTTCCACCCTTATCTACGCCAGTGATCGTACCGGAAAAATACTGAGGCATACAAATTTACATGTGTCCTGGCAGGGTTTTGCGTTTTAATATGGGTGCCGGGACGAAGGTAAACGGGGCGCGAAAATATCTCTTCTACCTGCACGCCTGTAAGGTTACGTTTATATCATAGGTAAATGGGGCGCCAGCCCTTCCCGAGAGGGGGTGTGGGTCAGGGCAGGTAAGAATTCCTATAATTGACACTAATAATTTGTATACCACTTAATCAGTGAATAAGAAGACTACATTTTGTAAAATGTACTTCGTATTTGTCAAGTGTATAATATGTAAAAATTTTTGATGCAATAAATGTTTCGTAATTAATAAAATTTTTAGAAATAGACCAACATTTTATTTCGATAACTTTACTTTAAAGAAAACATTTACGCCCCGTTTTCCTTTACGATTTTATTGACCCCAAGATCCATGCGCCCCATTTACCTGTTCAATAAAACTTTAGTGCGCTCCCGTTTACCACCGTCGGGGTGCCGGTGCCAAGTGATAAAATTTTTTGAATACCATTGGTCTATAGCATATCGCATTCCTTATATTTGGTATTCTTTTGACGTGGCTGTCATAAATTACATTCACTTCAACAACATTAAAACATATCCAATAGACCATGATATACACAGTTTGATTTTGTTGTCCTAGTTTTTTTCGGCACGATGCATTGTCCAAACCTAATAATAATAAATAAAAAATAAAAGCTTTAAATCCTTAAATTATATATTATTTTATTTTAAACTTTTATTATTTAATATTCTTTAATTTTAAGTAAGTTGTTTTATTTTTTTAGCGGTTTTTAGCTTGTTGATTTCCAATGCATTCTTTCAATTTCCCAAAGATCACATATTTTACTATTTTAATCCACTATACAAAAAAAAGAAGGAAATAATATCAATACATATAAACAAACACTTGCAATAATAATTACTGTAATTGTTTGCCTTGATTTTCTTCTTAACAACGATAATATAACTTAATAAAAAATAAACATATGTATAATTAAAATCAAAATGACTTGCTTGTTTTCTGAACGCTTATAATTTGTTTTATTATTTATTTAATTATTATTCCAGTAACGTGTTAGGTTACTACTTTTTCTCTAGTTTTATTGGATGGAAGAGAATCAGAGGCGTATCCCTTAAGAAGGTTGATTATTTAGAATAACTTACATTTTTATATGATTTTAAATAAACATCTAAACAGGTTTCAGCTAAGTCGGAAAAAGTGCTTTTTCTTAAGCAATATTTTAATAATTTTAAACAATTCTACTAACACATGGTACAATGCAACTTTTCTATAAGCGTGCAGTGGCACATCTAGCAAAATTTTAGATTAGTTGGGTAAAAACATCACTTGGTGATGGTGGCTTCAATCTGAAAATTACTAACACAAATTAATGTTTAAATGAATAAAACTTTTAGGACAAACCAAAAGTAATTTTTATGCATATATGATTAGTTTTTACAATTTCCAGTTTTAAAGGAAATAATTTAAAAAATATATATTTTTTAATGGGATATCCCATATATTTTTTGTTTCCCAGATTCTACAAATAGTTTTACGTTAGAATACATTATTCTTATAACAAATTTTTGTCCAATTTTATTTTATAATCAAATTCATTTTTTAACTTAATTGCCATGATTACTCGAAAACTACTTCTTATACTTTACTAACTTAAATTTAGAAAAATGCAAACCAAATTTTATCATTTTAAACTTCTTAAATAAATGGCTCTGAACTTCATTTTCTATTTTTCTTTTCGTCTTTAGCTTAAAATTGGATAATATCACTTACTTAATAATTCTAAATGTAATATTTTAAAGCGACCGAAACGATGGTATAGCTAGGTAAGAAAAGGCCCTGGGAAAAAAGATAAACTAGGGCCCAACTACAGTTTTTTGATATTTTTTGTTCTGGTAAGTTTGTTTTTGAAAAGTATTTTATTTTACTGTATCTTCTAGTAAAACTCTAACTGCTAGAAATAAATTTAAAAACATTATTTACATTTCTAAGATTATTAAAAAAAAAAAACAGAAATTTACATTTAAAATAAAATTAAGATATTGTTTTTAAACTTCTTACCTCTTATAAGACAAATTTTCATAGTCAAATAATACTCTTTGCTTTTGCTTGCGTTATTTTTGGATATAACCATAGCTAATGGTATTTCTTTTTAAGGAAGAAGGTTTAGATTTAATGAATTAAAAAAAAATTGATGGGGTATACTATTTAAAAATAACAAAGTTAAACTATACAGGGTGTAATTTAATTGATAGCTTAAAAAACAGGGTATGATTCATTAGCTTATTTTAGAAAAAAGTTCATCATATGGACATATGTCCTAAACGTTTTAACTTTTGAGATACAGGGTGTTAAAATTAAAAAAAAATTAAATATCCTACCTCTTCTTTACTCAATTTTGTTTTTATTTGGCAATATCCGTCCAAGTTTAATGACATTAAAAGGTAATTTATCACTTACTGAATTACATTTAGTAAGTCCGGTGGCATCTTGGGGGCAAGTGAAGGAATATTAAAAAAAAATGGTACGCCACTGACTGTGTAAATGTATTCAAAATTGTTGTGCTTTCTTTAGATTAAGCAAATAAAAATACTGCTTTTATGTCTTCTAATTTTTTTCGTATCTTGTTTAGTTTAGGAAAAAATCACTTAATTGCTTATTTTTAGACCATAAAAGAAGCATTGCGGTATCTTTTTCATTTATAAATTTGGTTTTATATTTTTTAATTAGCAATTAACAAAAATAATAAATACTTAATTTATATAAGGTATAGGTATATCCAGAATAAGAGTTTTAAATAAAATAAGAGTTTTGAAATTTTTTGGCTTTTTGGACATTTTAACACCTTGTATCTCAAAAGGTAAGACGTTTAGGACATATGTTCATATAAACTTTTCTTCCTAAAATAAGCTAAGAAATCATACCCTGTATTTTCACCCATAAATTAAATTACACCCAAAGATCATAATCTATTTTAATATTATTTAAGTCTTTATTATATATATATATATATATATATATATATATATATATATATATATATATATATATATATATATATATATATATATATAATAAAGACTTAAATAATATTAAAATAGATTATGATCTTTAGAATACTGTCGCCATTAAAAACGTTTAAAAAAAAAAGGAAGTATAAAATTTGAAGCCTGAAAATCCCATAACTTTTAAAAGGGTTAGAATTTAGATTTGTTCCTCCCATTATATTTATTGTTACTTACAGACATGAAACCAAATAAATCAAAGCATGCACATTATAAGGAAATACATAAATTTAAATATTTAAATTTAGTAAATATAATTTAAAAACTATATCATTTTATTTGTTGCTATGAATTGTATATTTATGTCTTTATAGACAAATGTGTGCATATTTTTAAGCAATATCTTTATTTAATAATTAAAGTTTCAGAATTTCTGGTAAACATGGCGTCCCGTTAAGTTAACAATACCGTAGACTGGCGCTAGAGGAACATTTGCCGCCCTCAATAGCTTTTAGTTGTGAATGGATACTGAGAATTTAAATATGACCAATCTGTTATCCTTTAAATCATTTGATTTATACAGGGTACCTCTTCAAGGTATGAGGTATGTACAAAATGCTACTAAAAAGTCTTCAAGGCAAAACACAACGATTTAAAGCAATTTACCCCAGTCCAAAAATTGATCGTTTGTTTGATTACAGGATGCAAGGTTTCTATTTTAGTATTTACTTATGCTAAAATATTTTGTTTTATTATCAAGATTATTTCAATTTGGTAGTTAAGAGGTTTTTTATAGAGAAATCTAAAATTTGCTTAATGTTTGAATTGCCATAATTTTGTTGGGGCTGTATATCTTATGGCTCTATTAGAGAACTTATATTTTCTCGATGTTTTCTTAAACTACTAAGGTATACTCAGTAAATATAGCTACAACGAACCATTTTGAGATATTTCACATAAATCTTCTGGACTTCTTTACGCTTTATCTAGACCACCTGAATATTTCTGAAAGGTGTGTATAAAATGCTCACTACAAATTCTTTGTGCCAAAATAAAATGATGTAACATGAGAACTTACAGTAAACAAAATAGTTAGTTTGGCTCTTTAATCTTCCAATCATAAAATAAATTGTAAATGAGGCTGCTTGACGTGAACTGATCCCTTAGCGCGCCTCAAAAGGGTGAAAAACTTTTATTAAAAATCACTGTTGATCTGTATAAAAATGTAAAAACGACAAAAAGATACACCTTTAGGGAAAATGCTTAGCCCTATAATAAGTGTTTTGTCATACGGCTAAACAATCATGTTTTTTATATTGATGAAAACATATACAAACTACCGTTTTCATGCAACCCTTAAAGCAACCTATGCCAGCCGTGGATTATGGATGCGGGTAATGGTCGTAAGTAAGGAACCACAGTCTTAGGAAAAAAGTACTTTGCCCTTAATCATTTTCTATATTTTTAGTTAACTGAATTTTAAAAACATTGTTCCATTTGTCTTCTTGCCCATTGTAAAACCATCGACAGCAACTGAATCATAAACAACTTAGACAGAAAAAGCCTAATCCGACATATAATACCAAAAATTAATAAACATTACATAGACAAGTATACAAAAGAATTATTGTAATTTCATCTCTTGTTTTGTTTGAAATTGTTATTATTTCCTAGGAATATAAATGCATCATACTGGCTGCGGTACCAATTAGATGTTGAGAAAAGCTTTATTCATAATGATAAAAATGAATCTCATTTATCAGCTAGTTAATATGAAATTTATTACCAGTTTTGCAATGAGTCACTACCCTACTTACATTATTTTACATGTTGAGCACAGGGTTTTTATTTATAGTTTTCATCCACTTAAAAAAAGTTTTTATCAAGTATCCTTTAAGTATAACAAAAGAAACGAATGAATATTAAAAAGTTAAGAAAATAAAAAAGTGCACTTTTTTAAATGGAGCACCCTGTATGTTATGCATAGAAAAAGTATTTACACAAACTTTAAGAATTGCCACATTTGATATATCTATCTTTAATAACTTCGGAAATATGGCCATTTAAATCTAAAAAACAGCAGGTATAGTTTCATTTTATCTATAGGTCTAAGCCGTACCTAAAAACTAGACTTAGTGGAACTCATATTTTACAGTTCTTTAGATTTAAGCGGCCATATTTCCGAAACTATTAAAGATAGGTAAATTAAATGTGGTATTTTTACACACTCTTTAAAAGTGCCTTTTAAATGATCAAACATTTACAGAGTGCTCCATTTAAAAAGTGTTGTTCTTTATTTTTCTTAACTTTTTATGTTCTATTTATTTCTTCTTTTATGCTGAAAATATACTAGATAAAAAACTATAAAACTTTTATAAAAAGGTTTTTTATTTTTAGGTATTGGGTGCTAAATGGGTGGCAAACTATAAACCATGTGCAGTATAGAATTGGGAGAGGTAATCCAAAGAATAACTTTTTAATGCCTATTTATTTCTTTTTTTCTGCTCAAAATATGCTAGATGCAAAACTATAAAACTTTTATAAAAAAGGTTTTTATTTTATTAGGTAATGGTCTAAATGGGTGGCAAACTATAAATAAAAACCATGTGCAGTTTAGAATTTTCTTTAAAAATTAAATAAAAATTAATTCAATCGAAAACCTAATAGAGCGATGGTATTAACCATTAAAAATAATTTAGGTTACTTTTTAAAAGGACTAAACTGTTATTTTAAAATTAAAGAAATAAAAAAACTATACCTATGTTAATTTATGGTAAATTTAAATCAAACTGCAAAGTTTTAAAACTAAAATTAATAAAGTCTAATATATTGGTAGTATAATTATTTACGGTTAAAAATTTTTAACATCTTTTTAGTACTTTATTTTACAATAAATAAAAATAGGATTTTCTTAGGCTGTATAAAAATAGAAATAAGTGATGAACAAACCTGTTTGGGATACTCGTTAGGATTGCAAGAAAAATTTCACTAAACCATTTAAACCTAAATATTTCGAAATCGTTTCTTACCAAGCATACCTGCATAAAAAAGTCTTCAGGTATACTTAGATGGTACATACAAAGTAGCACAAAAAATTGCCACGTTTAGAGGCATTTAAAATAGTGTAAGTAGTTTGCAGAAAAAAGTTAATATTCTTTCTAAAAAATTCATGCCAAAAAGCTCTTAGATACTAAGTTTTATTACAATATTTAAAACTTATCAAAACTTAAAAGAAAATCTTTTTAATGTAACATCCTGTATCTTTCTTATTAACTTTTGCATATATATAAATATTTATGGTTAAATCTCTAATATTTTGGAATAAAAATTTCGGTGGTTTCTCTGTGGCACTGGCGTAGATATTTAAAAATTTCTCGAAAGAAGTTGTTTTTTAAACAAATTCTTTTTTGTATTTTTTACGTGAATTTAATCGACTTTCATGGATAACTATAGCCAGTCAAAATTTTTTTACTCCACATTTTTTTATACAAATTTTCAGACGCCCCCAATTACCCAGAAAAAGGTGGATACTTAGCGAAATTTAGAATTTCTTGACAACATTTGATCAAATCTTACGAAAAAAAATGCAAACAAAGGATTCGCTTTTGAAACTTGGATTTTTTTTTTTTGGGAGGAAGGTAATCAAAAGAATAACTTTTTTTTTTCACAAATATCAAAATTTAAATCTTCTTTAGCAAAGTGATTCTCTTAGGGTCACCAGCATCTGGTATAAATTTGATGTAGGTCTATTGTCCCAGTTTTTAGATACAGTATAGTAATTTGAAAATATTATCTACTCCAGTGTTCTTTGTACTATGTATCGGACACCTTTATGATGAATTAAAGCGTTAGAAGAAGAACTTGGCTAACAGTGGCGTTGCGTGACCAAAATTAGGCGTAGGCGAAGTTGTGTAAAAAAAAGTCCCATTTTTATTCCCCTTTAAAAAAATTTGAAGAGCAAAAAAGTCCTTCCCCATTTTCCACTTTTTTATCATATTGTAACACATTATATAGTTTTGCGAGGTCCCGATTTAAAAATATCGGCCCTCCAAGACCGTCGGTATCTTTAATTTTAGTATTTTTTCCTATATCACATTCCACTTTACCTTGCCGCAAGGCCCCCTAGGCGCGTGGCTGTAGGCGGCCTGCTACACCGCCTACGCCTAGCTACGCTACTGCTGGGTTATAATATGGGTTAAACATGTATAAACTCATTTAAAACCAGTAATTTCACGGCACTTACTTAAAAATGCATGTTATTCTCATAATATGGCAACATAATCTTAGGTTATAAACACAATTTCTTTTTTTTTTTTGTAAAGTGGCTTTTATAAGACAAGTATATACAATTAATGTACATAAAGCAAATTTAATGTTTTTTAAGATCCAAGTACAAAGGACCCCTTTATATTGTAGGATCTCAAATTACTGAGTTATAGAGCTTAAAGTTGAATATTTGCCAAGTGGAGATTTCAAGTATTTTTATAGTTTTAATTTTTATTTTCTGTCTTACTAAAGCTTCCAATGAAAATATTTTGATATTCATAGATCATTATCTAGAATAGTAAAATAAATAAAACGTTTTTTTATAGGATATTTACTTTGAGCAGTGGCGTCGTAACATTTTGAGTATAGAAAAGGACAAACGGTAAGAATTAATTATTTTTAATGATAGTGTGTAGGCTTAGTTTAAGAATATTAACATATTTTGGTGCCGTCAAAATATACAGAGTGGAAAACAGTGGTCTTGAATTGTACTTTTGCAATGTTATCTAAGTTAATATTATCTACTTAGGCAAAAAAATATTTTTTTAAGTTTTTAAACAAATAGCTATTTTTTTAAAGGTTTTTCTCTATAAATCAAAGAGGAAAATGCTCAATAATTCAGTGTTATGAGGTTATGTGGGTAAATTCAAGGTGTCTGCTTTGTTTACTGCGATGATCACCTAAAATATTTTTTAAAGCCCCTTAAATACTTAAAACCAACATATTTTCACAAATGGTAGATATTTAGGGCTCATGCATTTGAAAATGGTAAGAGATACAGGTTACTTAAATTAATGCAAAGTTGCTATTTTATCGTTTAAAAATTAAGTTTAAATCTTTGCATGTCGTTTCAAAATTGCGTTTTTAAAACAATTTTGCCTTACCTTTTTTAATTTTAATTTAATATAAAACACTTTCTATGTTATTGCTCGACAAACACTGGCGAAGAACTGTTTAATTTTAAAACAGGTTGTTCAGTTTCCACAGTTTGTTTTTTTCGACACCTAGGCCGAGCTTGCTAACAAATATTGTCAAAGATTAAAATGTTTAATTTACACTAATTTAACTAACCCTGCATTCTTAATGCTTGTAAAATCGCAAGAGGGCACTTTGAATTTGTAAGACCCTATATAAGATCCAGAATATTTGAAAGACAAATAACAAAAAGCGTGAAAATAGTCAAAATTTTAATTTTTGTTAAAATGGCGGCTTCCCAAAACAAAAGAATCGTTTTTTAGAAAGAAAATTCAAACTTGAAAGTGGCTTAAATATCGAAAATTAATATTATACTTTTTGTCCACTATAAATTGATAATTGTATTTCATTGGTTTAAAAATACAGAAACTGGAGTAACTTACCTAGTAGAGTTATAGAGCCTCAAAGTTGGATATTTGCCAAGTTGAGATTTCGAGCACATCTTATAATTTTAATTTATTTTCTATTTTACTAAAGTTTTCACAGAACATATTTTGATGCGTATCTATTGAATATTATCTAGAATAGTAAAATAAATAAAAAGGTTTTATATAGGACGTCTTCTTGTAGCAGTGGCGTCAACATATAAAATTATTATAAATTTGCCTTAAATACAAAAACTCAAAAAATTACATTTTTAAGTATAGAAAATGAACAAACGGTTAGAATTAAATATTTTTCTAAAATAATAGTGTGCAGGATTAGTTTAAAGATATACCGTCAAAATATACAGGGTTAAAAAAGAGGGTGGTCTCGAATTTTACTTTAACTATGCTGTATACGTAAATATTATTCACTTAGGCAAATAAAAAGATAAAAAGATATATATTTTTTTAAAGTTATTTAAACTAATATAGCTTAATTTTAGAGGTATAATTCCAAATTATAAAGGGTACACTCAGGGTGTCTCTGGACTTTATTTTTGCTCTCGTCGATTTTTACATAATCACGTAAAATATTTTCACTAAGGTTCCTTCAAATACCTTTTTAAACCTATAGATCCTTAAACTGTGGTTATTTAGGGTCTACTTATATAGGGTCTTACAAATTCAAAGTGCCCTCTTGCGATTTTGAAAACGGTAAGAGATACAGGGTTAGTTAAATTAGTGTAAAGTTAAGCATTTTAATCTTTGACAATATTTTGTTGTAAAAGTTTAAAGAACCATTTTAAGGTTATTCGAAAAAAAAAACAAACTGTGCAGAACATTTTTAGTTTGTTTTTAACCTTATTTTAAAATTAAACAGTTCTTTGCCAGTGTTTGTCGAGCAACACTAGCATAGAAGTGTTTTATATTAAATTAAACTTAAAAAAAATTAAGGCAAAATTATGTTTTTTTAATAATTTTGAAACGACTGTAAATTTTAAAAGATTTAAACTTTAATTTTTTCAAACATTAAAATGCTTAACTTTACATTAATTTAAGTAACCCTGTATCTCTTACCATTTTCAAAATGCATAAGGGCACTTTGAATTTGTAACACCAGTATAACTAGACCCTAAATATCTACCATTTTGAAATATGTTAGGTTTAAAGAGCGCATTTAAGGGGGCTTCTTAAAAATATTTTAGGTGATCATATGAAAATCAGCGAGAGCAGAAATAAAGCCCAGAGACACCTTGAGGCCCACCCTGTATGACTTGGAGTTATTAAAGGCATTTTTATCTTTGCTTTATAGAGAAAACCTTTTTAAAATTATTTTTGTTCAGGTGTTTTTCTAAATGTAATGAATGGAGTATAGAAACCTTTATTCCTTTAATCATTACCAGACAAAAGTATCCAAGAAGATCGTGTAAAAATGTCAAGCCAGTCGGTCCAGCCGATTCGGAAATTTTTTCTCATCGACTTTAAAAACATCGTTTTGAGATAAACCCGTTTGAAATTTTGGGTACCATTTAAACTAAGTTAACAAAATTTACAAATACGTGCATATCTCCAAAACTATTTGCCGGATCAATGTAAAGTTTTCAAACAATATTTTCAAATAAACAGATATACATTCAAAATATGAAAAAAACAAAAAATCGTTTTTTTTTAATTAAAACAGGATGTAACCACTTAAAATTATTATATTTGAATAATAATGAAATTGTTTTATATGTATTATATTTTTGTTAATTTTAACTCTTACTGCCTTTTCATATTAGCGAAAGACGGAAATTTGGGCGACGGACCAACGCTATCGAGATGTATGGAGTCAAATGAAACCTTTCATACGCAGAGAACGCGGAAAGTCGGAAACTCAGCTTCGTATAATTTTTTATCCCTCTGTCCATCAAAACCGGCTTATTGTGTTAGCGCCTTTACACACTAAGCCGGTTTTGATGGACAGAGAGATAAAAAATTATACTTTTACCGTTTTCTGCGTATAAAGGTTTCATTTGACTTCATACACTTCGATAGCGTTGGTCCGTCGCCCGTATTTCCATCTTTCGCTTAATATGAAAAGGCAGTAAAGGTAGCTTAAGTTTTATCTATCGTAACTTAAAAATCATAAAACTTTTAATAGCGGCAAACAAATAAATAGAAAATGTGTCATTCAACACATTTCGCAAAACCATTTTATAACTTTTATAACCTCTGTGTTTTAAATTATATGGACAATATAACTAGACGGTTTCAAAGTTAGCGAGAACTCGTCTTTATGTAAGCACTATGTAACAATAACTACAGAGTATTAAACGAAGCTATATAAATTTAAGGTCTAATGTTATTACTTGGTGGTAAAGGAATATTCTAGAACATTGCAGTGCTTAAAATGGGCGCCCTCGAAAAGCTTTATTATAGCATAAATGTGTAGCGTCAGTAAGTCTGAAATTAATAAAATCGTTTTAAAAATAACACCACTTTTTCCTAATTACACTGCTTAGCATAAGTTTTGTTGTTAAGGAACTAGGGTACTGGAATGGGTAAAATAAAACGGGAGTTTGGTTCAATAAGCCTTCAGGCTGTTGTGCCACCGGACATGTAGACAGCTCCCTAGAAAAAAAAACATAGGTTTTGTTACACGTGAACTGGTATGTAAATTATACTCACCCACCCACCTTCATTTCTTACCCTTCTGGACTTCAGAATAATTACCCTTTAAAAACCTACTTAGGGAGATTCCTTTTGACGGGTCTACCAAGAATATTTATATATCGCCATATATCGAAGCACCCCTTTAACCTAGCCTGTCAATTTTGACACTTTTTTGGTGTCGGACTGGGCAAACGCGTCATTTTTCTCGGACAGGTGTACTACAATGCAATTTTAAAGATTGTGCCAAAAAAGGTAAGGGTTACAGTCACAAAACCATATTCAAAATTGAAATATTTCCGGGTATCGCACTGGGCGGGTTGCGTAAATTTCATTTTCTATTTAAATCAGTAAAAATATACCGGGTGTCCCATTTAAAATAATAAACCAAAAGTAACAGAAAACAGAGTGGATACGTTAAACAACGTATATTTATGTGAGAAATATACCTAGAAAATATTATATAAATATCTTAAAAAGAAGTGTTACGGGTGAGTCACCGGCTAGGAACACCCAGTATATGAAAAATTTATTTAAAAAAATATTCCGATTATGATAGTTTTCGCAAAGTCGATAAATTTTTAACAATCCATCTTTAAAATCACAGAGCGACAAAGCGGCAAAAACAAAATACCTATTTTGAATTCATCTCGCCGCTCCATATCCTCAGTCAAACTCAACAACCGTTTATCTATGAAAAGAAGCATTGCCATAAGATTATTTAGTAGCCGAAATATCAATGGTACTGTGGCAACAGTTCAAAAGTTATAATTGAAATAAGTTTTTTTATACCAACTTTGAAGGTCAATATCTTTCTAACGAAGCGATATAGAACTTTTTTATATGAAGTAGTAACATTATTTTGGCTCACTCTATCACCCCTATCATTTTTGACCTCACCTTTCCGTACACCCTGTATGTTATTAAAACTTTAGAAGCCAACCTGGCAAAATTAGGTTAAGAATGTGCAAATAATTAAATCTTAGCAATGGTTTTGGTTGTTGTTACGGAGTCCGGCAAGTGGTTGCCATATCGTCAAATAAGCTGTAAAACAGGCAATCGCCATAAGTTCTCAATAACAGCTCCGATTTTTAACTTTTATTTTTATGTTATTTAAAATCAAAAATCTCCCAGAAAGGGAAAAATAATTATTTTAATGTTTTAAACAATATAAATTTAATGGTATTTATACAGGGTGTCCACTAAGTTTTGGGACAAACTTTAAGGGGTGGTTCTCCAATGAAAAATTAGAAAAAAACCCTATAAGAACATATGAGCTTTTGGAACTCCAGGGTGTTAAAACTTTAGAAAAACAAGTTTTTTTACAATACCTAACTTTTAAGAGACGTCTTCTATGCATTAAAGGACATTTTTTGACGTGATGTAAGAAAAAATAATTTTCGTCGTCCGTGCGGGATTTATTGTAAATGATTTTCAAGGAAAAAATGGTACGCTACTGAATTTTCTCAAAAAAAAATAGTATTTGGGATTCCCATTAAGTTTAAAACAAATTGAGCTTTTTGACCTTTTTTTATTTGATGGTTTTCGCGTAAAAAAAAATAAAACTTATTTCTTGGCATGGTCAACTCGATATTTATTTGGTATATGGTAATCGTGTTAGAAGTACTTAGTTTGCTTTACCACTTATTATATGAATTTAAACTTAAAACATTGATTTAAAAAAAAAAATACAAAAGTTTTAACACCTCGTAGTTCAAAAACTAAGACGTTTAGGACATATAATTATATGAAATTTTTTTCTTATTTTCTGTTGTGAAATCTCCACGTAAAGTTTGTCGGTTGAGTTACTGGACACCCTGTATGTATGTAGGTAATTTGATTGAAATTGATGGAAACTTTGATGTCAGTTGGTGCCTAAACGGTGAGGTTTATCAACTTTAATAAAGAGTATAAAAACAAAGTTTAAAAAAAATTATCAAAATTGAAGCTATCCTGGGGACTTTCGACGAAAAGTCTTTACTGACTCGACTAAGAGTGAAAAACCAAATGCTCATATTTCTGTGTGGCTAGTTTGTATGCGATACCATATCAAAAAGATTAATCACTGTCATCAATAATAGCATGCTTTAGGCTGTTGTACTCAAAGTTACACGAATTAAATATGTAAAGCATTTTGTTGGTCACTTCGTTTTAAAGATATTTATCGTATTTTAAATCAAAAATGTGTTTTATAGTACGGTTAGTAACGCGTAATCTAAAACCAAATTATTTGTTGACTAATGATGGTTGGAGTCCATTTAAATAATTCATTTAGTAATAATACTTCTTTTAAAGGAGTGGCATTGATATAGGATTTAGATTTTATTAAAACTATACAGGTTAACATTAAGTTCTATCCAAATACTGTATCATAAATGACAAAAATCCAAACACCCAAAAAAAAAAATAGTTAAATACTATTATTGTATTATATTTGTTTTTAGCACTGTTCATAGTCTTTTGAAACAATAGCGAATGTTTTTTAATGTTTAAAATTTGCTTATTATGCTTAAAAATTGTGGCTCTCAGCGATATAGGTATCTTCTTTCATTCACCCTTAAATTTTATTGGTAAATCACACTCTCGCCAGAAAGATTAATTGATATCTCATTTTGAAGATTTTTTAATTCTTATTATATTCCCTTTGTTTAAAGTAGCTCGCTTTACCAGGTAATTTAAAATTATACATTAGAACAACAAAAATTATAATATCAACAAGCTGTCATATCAACGGGAATAGTAACAAATAGTAGGGGAGCCCACAATGCTAAATGGGAATTTACTCGAGCCTCATAGCAACAACATTGGTTGCAACCTTAGCTTAGATGATAAGAAAAAAAAGTTATATAATGTATACCTTTTTATCGGTGGGGAAAGTGGCTATAGACTTTTAAATATTTCAAAAATAATACTAATTTTATTTTGGCTTGTGGAAATCGTTTGGGTCGTATCGAATTATATATTTTTCGTTATCCCTGAATTATTTCTTTAAAATAACAAAATAGCCACGCTCGAAAATATTAAACTGACCATTTTCTTTATAGCCCTCCGTTTCCTTTACGTCACTCTTAAATTGTCAGATTAGTAAAATATACACTGTTTAGCATGTAATTAACTTACCCTATCCTAATCTGACGCGCTCGACAATTTCTGATGGATATATTTTGTTTTTTTATGATCGTCCCTGTATACGGTGCTCATATTTGGTGGAGGTACTTAACTGGCTACAAAGTATCCACCGGTATATTAAAGTGCTACGCTGTAGTTAATCCCCAAATCCCCTCTTGGGCGCCCCTACCAAAAGACTTTAAACTTGGCAGTTGTTATTAGGGTCGAGAAACCCTCCATTTAAGATTTAGGATTAAATCTCACCCCTGCTAGAGGATTGCAGTTCAGAAGGTAAAAGTGGCAAAAAATTAACTTCAAATTTTACAGCACTTCCGGGTAAACAGAAAGGAGTATTATAATGGTCTCTAAGGGTAGAGTCTTTTTAAAGAACTATTTAAAGCATTTTGAATTTTTATGATGCTTATTTCTTTTTCCAAAAACTGCAAAATGTGCTGTACACGACGCCGTAAATATTTTGAAGCCGTTGTGTATGGCGAGGTCCTGTGTAATAAGGCCATAAGCAGAGGCGCATTTACATATTTGCCGCCCGTAAACTATTAATTTTAGCCGGCCCTAATTAAAAATAATTTTGAGCCATCGTCCCATCAAGGGAAAAGAAACATAAAAAGACACACTTTCGGCAGCCGAATGCTTTAAGAGAGTTTTGTTAATAAAATAACTATAGAAATTAAGTAATAAGGACAACCCTTAGCCAGCAATTGAGAAAGAAAAAAATATATAACAAAGTATGAGAAACAAAAAAGAAAATAAACAAGCAACAAATTAACAACCTTAAGTGAAAAATGTAAAATTGTTTAAATTAATAAATACAGAAAAATATTATAAGTTATTATTATTTGTTATTTATTCATCTGGGACCAGGTGGTCCAACATACTCAAGTATCTCTCAAGTTGCCACTTTAAAATGTAACTGTAAACGGTACTAAGATTCTGGGTGTCGCTTTTCTTGTTCATTGGATGTTTTTCAAAATTTATACGTACCATTTCGAGGAAAATGGGCTTATGGTAAGGACTTGCTACCTCCAAAATCTCAGCCATCCCAATTTACACGATAATCATTGTTTATGACATGGTCAGTCAAGGCACTACTCTGTAATCCCCTTTTCACATCGCTTTTATGTAAAGTGATTCCACCCTTAAGACTTCTAGATGTTTGTCCTATATAGGACAGTTGACAATTTTGACAAGGTATTTTATATACAACATTTGTTTTTTCTAAAAGTGGTAATAATGTCTTGGTTTAACTATAAATTGACGATAAGGTCTTAACCTGTTTTCTCGCTATTTTAACCTGTCTTTTTAAACATACTAATTAATTGATCTTGAGAGATCCTCAATATAGGGGAATGAGTAAACGTATTTGATTGTTGTTAGTTATTAATGAAATATTTGTTTGTTACTGCAAGATAGAAGTAGGAAGTGGTTAAGTTGTTAGTGTTGAAGGTAGTAATGATCTGTCAAAAAATGTTTTCAGGTATTTTATATTTAGTGCTGTACAGAAATTTATTAAGCATCTTGAAAGAGTAGGAATTCTCCAGCAATATGCCCCTCAGTGATTTTAGTGTGTCTTTCCCGAAGTGTGGTTGGGTAAGCCTAGTTGCTCTATTTTTAAAAGCTAAGCTAAGGTTTATTTTCACTCCAATTGAATGGTAAGAGAAAAAGCATAAAAACCTATTTGAGCAGTACGGTTTTCTGTACCATTTTGTTTGTAATAAATTATTATTAGTACGTGTCACCAACATATCAAGAAAAGGAATACTTTTGTTACTCTTTTTCTTAACTGTAAATTAAATATGTCGATTAAAAGTATTGAAACGTTCTAAGGTAAATCAACATAGAGTTTGGCGAAAGGTATATAAAAGGCAGATACTGGAGACAATTATCCACTAGATCATCTAAAACACAATTAACTATATTTTTGATCCCATAGGGGTGCCAAATATTTGTTTATAATAAGTATCATTAAATATCATTATGTTGGATTCAAAAATAAACTATAAAATATTTTGAAAAGTATCTTCGCCTATATTGCAGTATTGCGAAATGATTTCTTATTTGTTATGTAAGCTGGTTTGGATAACCTCAAGAGGTAAGTTGGTAACTAGCGCAAAGTCAATGCTAACAATTACATAATTATCTGGTAATTGAAAGTTATTTATAAATATACTAGAAGAGAACAAATCGTTCGCATAAAAATCATTATTAAAATTGTAAGCTAACGTAAGAATTTCAGTTGGGTATTTAGCTAGAGAGCCATTAGGGCAGTTAATGGATGAAACAAGGAGCCTCATTAATAACTTAGGTTTGTGAATTTTCGGTAAAGTATAAAATCTATAACAAACAGTGTCATAGATTGTCATTTAAATTTTGTGTTGTTCATCAATGGCACCCCTCTCATATAAGTTCTTAATCAATTCATTAGCTTTCAGTTGCAAGATATAGGTTTGATTATTGTTTAGTTTTTATAGTATTGTGTATCATTTAACAATTCTTGACTTTTATTTATATACTTATCTCTATATATAGCCACTGCTATGTTTCCTTTATCACTACAAAGTATAAAAATTCAGGATGTTTCTTAAGGAAAAGCTAACTTTTATAAATATCATTCAAGAAATATTTGGTTTCATAATTCTTACCCTTAATGGTCTCCTTGTTAAACATAAAAACCAGGTAATATGTTTTCTAAATCAGCCAGTATGGACAAGATTTTTATTTAATTTTTTGGGAGAGCTGAATTTTGATCGGTCGAATTTTTTAACTAGTTTGGCTGAGTTTTAATTAATTGAGACTTTTGAGATTTAAGTGATCAGTCAATTAATTAGTATGTTTAAAAATACCGAGGTTAAAATAGCGCTTTTGACTATTAAAATTCATCAGGGGGCTTTATTTAAAAGTATTTAAAAATATGAAAATGAAATTGAAGCCGTTAGCGAATATATTGCAAATTTCTGTTACCACAAAGTTGACACTGGCGACTAAAATTAGGAGGTGGCACATTGGAATATTCATTACTCCATAACTTTAATGCGCAAAATTTTTTGACTATTAAAATTTATCAGAAAGCTTTATTTAGAAATATTTATTGGTAAGAAAAAAATCCAAGCCGTTCGCTAAGTTAACACTGGCGATTTAAATTAGGAGGTGGAACATTAGAATATTTAATACTTCCTAACTTTAATGGTCAAAACTTTTTGACCATCAAATTTCATCAGAACGCTTGATTTAAAAATAATTTATGGTAAGAACACAAAATCGAAACCATTCGAAAATTTATTTAAAATTTCAGTTACCACGAATGTGACACTGGCGACTAAAATTACGAGGTGGCACATTGTAATATTTAATAATTCATAACATAATTTTTTTACTATCAAAATTAATTAGAGGCCTTGATTTGAAAATGATTATTGGTAAGACAATAAAATCAAAGCCGTTCGTCAATTTATTTAAAATTTCAGTTACCACAAAGTTGACACTGGCAACTAAAATTAGGAGGTGACACATTGGAATTTTTACTACTTTATAACTTTAATGCGCAAAATTTTTTGACTATTAAATATATCAGAGGGCTTCATTTATGGAGATAATGATAAGAAAATAAAATCGAAGCTGTTTGCGAATATATTGTGAATTTTAGTTACCACGAAGCTGACACTGGCGACCTAAATTAGGAGGTGGCCCAGTGGAATATTTAATATTTCAAAACTTTATTGCGCAAAATTTTTTGAGTATTAAAATTCATCAGTGGGCTTTATTTAGAAATATTTATTGGTAAGAAAATAAAATCGAAGCCGTTCGTGAAGTTGACACTGGCGACTTAAATGAGGAGGTAGAACATTAAAATATTAATACTTCATAACTTTAGTACGCAAAAATTTTTTTATCATCAAAATTCATCAGAGGGCATTCGCAAATTTATTGCAAATTTGAATTAGTGCGAAGCTAAAACTGTAGACTAAAATTAGGAGGTGGCCCAGTGGAATATTAAAAACTTCATTACTATATTGCGCAAATTTTTTTGCTATCAAAATTTATCAGAAATCTCTATTTAAAAAAAATAATGATAAAAAAATATCGAAGCCGTTCGCGAATTTATTTAAAATTTGATTTACCACAAAGTTGACACTGGCGACTAAAATTAGGAGGTGGCACATTGGAATATTCATTACTTCATAACTTTAATGCGCAAAATTTTTTGACTATTAAAATTTATCAAAGGGCTTTATTTAAAAATATTTATTGGTAAGAAAATAAAATCAAAGCCGTTCGTGAAGTTGACACTAGCGGCCTAAATGAGGAGGTGGAACATTAAAATATTAATAATTCATAACTTTAGTGCGCAAAATTTTTTTATTATCAAAATTCATAAGAGGGCATTCGCAAATTTGAATTACTGCGAAGCTAAAACTGTAGACTAAAATTAGGAGGTGGCCCAGTGGAATATTAAAAACTTCATTACTATATTGCGCAAATTTTTTTGCTATCAAAATTTATCAGAAATCTCTATTTAAAAAAATTTAATGATAAAAAAGATCGAAGCCGTTCGCGAATTTATTTAATATTTCATTTACCACAAAGTTGACACTGGCGACTTAAATTAGGAGGTGGCACATTGGAATATTCATTACTTCATAACTTTAATGCGCAAAATTTTTTGACTATCAAAATTCATCAGAGGGCTTTATTTAGAAATATTTATTAGTATGAAAATAAAATCGAAGCCGTTCGTGAAGTTGACACTAGCGACATAAATAAGGAGGTGGAACATTAAAATATTAATACTTCATAACTTTAGTGCGCAAAAATGTTTTTATCATCAAATCAGAGGGCATTCACAAATTTATTGCAAATTTGAATTACTGCGAAGCTAAAACTGTAGACTAAAATTAGGAGGTGGCCCAGTGGAATATTAAAAACTTTATTACTATATTGCGCATTTTTTTTTGCTATCAAAATTTATCAGAAATCTCTATTTAAAAAAAATTAATGATAAAAAAGATCGAAGCCGTTCGCGAATTTATTTAATATTTCATTTACCACAAAGTTGACACTGGCGACTTAAATTAGGAGGTGGCACATTGGAATATTCATTACTTCATAACTTTAATGCGCAAAATTTTTTGACTATCAAAATTCATCAGAGGGCTTTGTTTAGAAATATTTATTGGTAAGAAAATAAAATCGAAGCCGTTCGTGAAGTTGACACTGGCGACTTAAATGAGGAGGTGGAACATTAAAATATTAATTCTTCATAACTTTAGTGCGCAAAAATTTTTTACCATCAGAATTCATCAGAGGGCATTGGCAAATTTATTGCAAATTTGAATTACTGCGAAGCTAAAACTGTGGACTAAAATTAGGAGGTGGCCCAGTGGAATATTAAAAACTTTATTACTATATTGCGCATTTTTTTTTTGCTATCAAAATTTATCAGAAATCTCTATTTAAAAAAAAATTAATGATAAAAAAGATCGAAGCCGTTCGCGAATTTATTTAATATTTCATTTACCACAAAGTTGACACTGGCGACTTAAATTAGGAGGTGGCACATTGGAATATTCATTACTTCATAACTTTAATGCGCAAAATTTTTGACTATCAAAATTCATCAGAGGGCTTTGTTTAGAAATATTTATTGGTAAGAAAATAAAATCGAAGCCGTTCGTGAAGTTGACACTGGCGACTTAAATGAGGAGGTGGAACATTAAAATATTAATTCTTCATAACTTTAGTGCGCAAAAATTTTTTTACCATCAGAATTCATCAGAGGGCATTGGCAAATTTATTGCAAATTTGAATTACTGCGAAGCTAAAACTGTGGACTAAAATTAGGAGGTGGCCCAGTGGAATATTAAAAACTTCATTACTATATTGCGCAAATTTTTTTGCTATCAAAATTTATCAGAAATCTCTATTTAAAAAATTTAATGATAAAAAAAGATCGAAGCCGTTATTTATTTAAAATTTAATTTACCACAAAGTTGACACTGGCGACCAAAATTAGGAGGTGGCCCAGTGGAATATTTAATACTTCAAAACTTTATTGCGCAAAATTTTTAACTATTAAAATTCATCAGAGGGCTTTATTTAGAATTATTTATTGGTAAGAAAAATAAAATCGAAGCCGTTCGTGAAGTTGACACTGACGACTTAAATGAGGAGGAGAAACATTAAAATATGTATACTTCATAACTTTAGTGCGCAAAATTTTTTTACTATCTAAATTCATCAATACAAATACAAATTTACAATAAATTCAAATTTATTGTAAATTTGAATTACTACAAAGCTAAAACTGTCGACTAAACTTAGGAGGTGGCCCAGTGGAATATTAAAAACTTCATTACTTTAATGCGCAAATTTTTTTGCTATCAAAATTTATCAGAAATCTCTATTTAAAAAAAATTAATGATAAAAAAATTGAAGCCGTTCGCGAATTTATTTAAAATTTCATTTACCACAAAGTTGACACTGGCGACTAAAATTAGGAGGTGGGACATTGGAATATTCATTACTTCATAACTTTAATGCGCAAAATTTTTTGACTATCAAAATTCATCAGAGGGCTTGATTTAAAGATATTTCATGGTAAAACCTTTAAATTCCAAGCAATTTGCAAATTTATTGTAAATTTTAATTACTACGAAACTAAAACTGTCTACTAAAATTAGGAGGTGGTCAAGTGGACTATTTAATAGTTCAAAACTTTAATGCGCAAAATTTTTTTACTATCAAAATTTATCAGAAGACTTAATTTAAAAATAATTTATGGTAAGAAAATAAAATCGAAGCCGTTCGCGAACTTACTTAAAAGTTCAGTTACCACGAAGTTGACACTGGCGACTAAAATTAGGAGGTGGTACATTGGAATAATTAATACTTAATAACTTTAATGCGAAAATTTTTTTAATTATTAAAATTCATTAGAGAGAGGGGATTTAGAAAAGAAAATAAAATCAAAGCCGTTTGCAAAGTTGACACTGGCGAATTAAATTAGGGGGTGGAACATTGGAATATTTAATACTTTATAGAAACCCTGTACTTTTACACCCTTTTTAAAATGTTTATTTTTCTATGACAAATAACCAATACAAAAAATGGTTTGTAGTTTTCAAATCATTTATCAGATTTTTGTTATCTTTTAAGATATACAGCGTACGACAAAATGTGTGATTTGAAAAAATAAACACCTTGTATATATTGAATCACCAAAAAAAATATTTTAAAAAACTTTTTAAAAATATTACATTTGATATACTTATATTTATTAGTTTCGGAAATATGACCTTTCATATCTTTAGTTTCCCCCTACATTTTTGCATTATAGCGTATGGTATGACCATCGTAATTAAATTGCTTTGTTTTTTAAATTATTCTCTTTTAAAATGAAGATACCGATATAAATTGAAAAAATTTTTTAGAAAGATGGGGCTTTAAAATCCAAAACACTGGTAAAAAATTGTTACATGAAATTATTCCACAAGGTGTTTGAAAATTTAGGTCAAAATGCAACTTTTTTTCTCTTTCCTGTAAAATACTTTATCCCATAAAACGTTTTGCAATCCCCATATAAAATAATAATAATGATGTAAGGAGCTACAGCTGGATTAAAAGGTAATTAAAATCGTTAAAAAAGCAAAAAGTTATTTAACATTGAATTTGAACAAAATTTTGTTTGTCCGGACATTTTGTCCAGGAGTGTATTTGGGCATAAGGAATCTGTGGTTTCTTTGTGTACCAATAATTAGCGGACACCCTGTATACATAAAAGCGTGTTGAAAAGGAAAAAAGGGGGTATACCAAAAATTGCAGACCATTTGGGCTTTGGTGCGAAATCATTCGGAATAACAATATACTATACAATTTTCAAGCTATAACTGTCTTTATTGACCGTAATTGAACTATATCTTTATTCTCTTGTAGTTTAAATAATAATAAATAATAGTGACTTTTTATGCAATTTCATACTTTTTCCAGACATATTTTTGTACAATACAATTTGTCAGAAAACTTTATTCTTCATAAAAGTTGGTGCATGGTCTCAAACTCTATAAGCAGTAGTTAGTTTTATTAAAAGTTTTATGGTATACATGGTAGGACAATGGGAGAAAAGTGCCCTTATTTATAAAAATACAAAGAAATGTTAAATAGAAAATTTATGCCTGAAAAACCAAGTCATGGCCTTCTAATTTAAGTTTTGATTTAGTTATTTTTTAGTTTTAAGTTATCTGTTCTATACTTTAAAAAATTTAAAACAATAATTTTACTAGGTAATTAAGGAATTTGTATAAGCATTTTAATATTTATAATATATTTGCCTTAATAAAAAGCATTTTTGTATAATTTTAGGGCCCTATTAAAAATTCTTGCAACAAACTTAGTAAGAATTTTTCAAATTTGCTTTGATTTAATTAAATTTGTTTAAAAGTCAGTTGCTTGAAACTGCTTTAAATAAATATTGAATCAGAATAATGAAAATCTGTTTCAAACAGGGTTAATTTAAAATTTTCCAAAAATGTTTAAACATTTGAATAGGAGGCCATGACTTGGTATTTATACATAACTTTTGATTTCAAATTACTTTTTTGTTCACCAATTTGTTGTATTTTAAAAAATAGTGGTACTTTACTTTTTGCTTTTTTACCTACTTTGTATATCATTTAACTTTTAATAAAACTAACTACTGCTAATACAGTTTCGGACCATGCACCAACTTTTATGAAGAATAAAATAATAAAAATAATAAATAAAAGAAGTATGCCACTGACTTTTTATGGAGTTCTATATTTTTTCCAGACATATTTTTATAGGAACTTTTTTCATAAAATGTCATAAGAACTAACCTCTTTAAGTTTCGTTCCGCAGTTAGGAAGCAACCTGTATTTTAATTAGTAATAAAAAAACTTAACGCAGCGCTGATGGTTTATTGTCGTTTTATAGAAAACGCGCTTTTTCACGAAAAAGAAAAGGTGAATAACAATAAACATTAAAAGAAAAAATTAAACCGACTTTAAAAAATGATCTCTCCTTTTTTAACCGATTTCATTCTTTATTATCTTCCTACCTCTCTAGAGGCAGCTTTGTTGTAAAAACAACTGGGAGAACTTTGATTTTCGTCAAAAATGTGTCTTGTTTATTTACCACTCTGTATAACGTAGTCCTATAAACGTTTAAAGAATTAGCCACAAGCAGCTTAAAGCCAATAAAATGTTCTTTTAAGAGACGAAAAAATATCGGTTTAAAAAGTTATGGGCCGTTGAATTTCGATAAAAAAACAGGGTGGCCAGGTTTATTTGTTGACCGGTTTATTTTAAGTGGTATGAAAATGACAAAAATTTTTTTCTTAAAACTTTAACACCCTGTATCTCAAAAGTTAAGACGTTTGAGACATACATTCATATGAAGTTTTTTCCAAAAATGGGCCCAAGAATCACTTCCTTAAATATTAGTTTGTTATTAAGATACACACTGTATACAATTTATGGCAATAATATGAACTGTTGTAAAAATATTTTAAACATATTACATTAAAATTAATTTATAGTGAAGGTAGTTCGTCCTTCTGCCCAATAAACTGTTTAATAAAAGTTTTTAATTCTTGGGCATAGAGGCTCCTAAATAACAAATAAAGAAAAATAACAAATACATAACCTCCGACGACGACGTAATTTTAACGAAGTGACTAGGGGCACGTTGATGTGCCGCGATTATTTTTTACCGGACACTTGTATGACGTCACTACTGTATACTATCCTTATTTTTACTATATTCTCCCTTTTTTTGCACTAAATTCCTGATATAACATTAAAAAACCTTTTTAAAACCTGTTTTTTACTGATTATAAGCCTTTCTTTATTAATATAATAAAAGGTTTGCTTTAAATCAAGTCGCCATGTTTGAAACCACTATACACATAGGTGTATGCATGGTTGCAGCGTTTTGGGCGTAAAAAATTAGAATTTAATAAAAAAACGTGTAAAATAACTAAAAAAAGGTTTTTAAGGATGTTCATACAATATTGTATGCCAATTTAGTGTTGTATCAAGAATTTTGTGCAAAAAGAAGGCGGAATATAGCCAAATTAAGGATAGTTTGAATTTCAACTTTGATGATGAATAATGGCACGCTCAGTAGTGACGCCATACACGTGCCCGGTAAAAAATAATCGCGGCACATCAACGTGCCCCTAGTCACTTCGTAATTTTAAAGTAACCAGCCAAGTAGTCGTTTCTACCAGGTTATGTATTTGTTTCTTTTCTTTATTTGCCATTTAGGAGCCTCTATGCCCAAAAATTTAAAACTTTTATTAAATTATATATATATTGTATTTTGATGTAATGATAATCTTTCAGGGCCCCCTTTTTTCAATATAATTAAAAAATATATATCTTCTTCCTGTATACCCAATACATTTTTTTACTTCTATTTAATACCTGTTTAAAGTAAGCGTAATGAAATTATTTTAAAATACCTTTTATTAAACAAACAATTTAAAAAACTGACAGTTGGTTTTATATTGTTTAGGTAAGGTAATTAGGAATACTTACGACATTACATAAGTAAAGCCACTTTAATAAAATATAATAATATTTATATCATATATTAAATCTCTTTAAAGCCGCTAAAGCTATATTAACCAGATTTTGTATCTAATATTTTTGGATATGTGAAGTTTAATAGTGATATTGCACTGTTGCCAGATTTTCGAGTTTTGTTCTACATCAATTTTTATTTAGTTTTTAAAATGGAGAATGCTAATTTTTTTATTGCATTAAATATAAGTGTCAAATTTAGTACGTTTCTAAATTTTTAAAATGCTGTCTTTATTTGTTGTCAAGGTACGACACACTATACTTTCAGCAAGAAGTAATTTGGCGCTTAAATAACTTTAAAACCGATAAAGCTATGTTAACAATATTTGGTGGGGTTTTTCGGCATATCCAATTGATCAGTTATATCAGGATTGTATTTCAATAAAATTGCGATGTTGTAATAACTCGGTAACTGGTAGAAATTGAATTTTGAAAACTTGGAATCTTACTTAAGTAGGCAAACTTCTTTAAATGCAATTAAAATGAAAAAGGCATATCATTTTAAATACCAAAAATATTACATGTAGCGCAAAACTAAAAATCTAGCAACAATTATAGCATTACTGTTTAATTCTACTTGCCAAGAAACCCTTAAATGCCGAAATTAGTAAAGGCAGTTTAAGCGGTTTTAGAGATACTTCAGCGCATCTGAACTTTTTACCTAAAACATTGTAATGTAAAATCTTAACAGTAAGTAAAAATTAAATTTTAAAAATTTGTAAACTTATTAAATTTGGCTTGCCCAATTTATTGCAATAAAAATAAATAGGCCATTCCGTTTAAAAAAACACGAAAAAAATTCTTGTGGGGAGATCTGGCAACGTTGCTAATATTACCATTAAATTCTTCATGCCCGACACCTTCCAAATACCAAATTTGGTGAATGTGGTTCAAGCGGTTTTAAAAATATTTAAGCGTACTTTTTCTAACCCGGTATACAGTTAAGCTAGATCATTGTAACAAACATAAACCCTAGTTCAAATAAGCTAGTTTAATTTAAATATTCAAAACGTATCAAAAGATCAAAGTAAATTAATTTTTACGAGTACTTCAACACCCTGTATCTTCCTTATTATGAACTTTTAAATAAACATAAATATGTAGGTATGCTTGGTTAAATCTTATTATTTTAGCATAAGGAATCTGTTCGTTTTCTATGTACCATTATTTAGCGGACACCCCACATACTTAGTTACTTCGTCATAGTTTTCAGCAACTTCCAAACAAAATCAAATAAAACGTTCTTAATTAACATATCTTGGCAAAACCTCATAAAAAGTATCAAGTCGATTTTCTTATCAATTAATAGTTTATACCAACAAACTAATAAATTACACAAAAAGCTTCGCCAGCTGGCCAGGCTAAACAAAGCCAAAGAAAATTAACCCAGAGATAGAATGGAAACTGACTGCTCTGCCATCTATAGTTGCCGCACAGAACTAACGGACAAACGCAGAGCGCGGCAGAAGCTTATGAAGATTCCTTGGTCCGACGACGGGCCTCGAGTTTTGCATGTAATCGCCATTTGCGCCATTTGTGTGAAAGACGTGTTTAAATAGAAGTATATTAATTCTTTAATTATTGTTCCGTGTTTTGTTTTGCTGTGAGTTTTTTTTTGAAGAAATGAGTTGTATAAAACCTCATGTGCCGAGTGTGCCCCAATGTGAGGATCGTTATTCTACAAAGTAAGTTTGATTTACAATATCTGTTCCTGCTTTTTTAAATGTCCAGACATTCTGCGTTGAGCGTATTAAATACTAGCAATAAAAACTTTTTGGGTATTGCTAACAATACCGATGTTTACATAGAATGACAAAAAATGCATAACAATTCCTAATACTGAGCCTATTTTGTACATATTGCCAAGTGTGCATTTTTCTTTGGATGAGTATGGGGTGTCAAGTTATTAATTTAAACCCCTGTTAGCTCTTTTATCCCAAAACATAAATATATATCTTTTTTGTTTAAACAGTTTTATGTATTATATCTTTTTAAATTAAGCACATAGTTTTCAATGTAAAATTAAACTTGTAAGATTTGCCATGGCTAAAGGACTTCGGTCGATGGCCAATTGAGGGACCAATAACTTTTTAGGATAATAATAAAATGTATGTCAGTTTATTTAGCCTGTTTAGCTGTAGGTATACACTTCGTGCCAGCTCGATGCTATCAGTGAACTTTGAGTGTGTTGAACATTACCATGTAGAAAGTAGACAAAAAAATGCCTGCATGTAGACATTCCGGAAGGTCTAAAGCAACAACAAAGCAAGACAGATGTGTCATCCTAGCAGGACATGTTACATGCAGCCATTCTTTATCTAATACCTGTTCAACAGATTGAAAGTCAATAAAAAGCAGCAAGCTGGTATGACATGTATACAAAGTAATATTAAGTATAAATAGCTTTGGCGGTATTTTATTTTAGGCATTTTTTCCAAGAAATTCAAATATATCTCAAATATGGGCTAAAAAGAATAAAAAACAAAAACTTAAAAGAGGATGTTGTAACCTTAAGAACCTATAGTATATGCAAATATCATTTCATGGATGTTTGCAGAGCGAATAAAATATAAAAAAAAATACAACTTTACTACATTTACAAGGTAAGTTACAATAATAGTATATAATTTTTTTTTGCCTATATAATAAATATGGTTTACACAGCAATTATTTCCTGTTAATTAAATTTTGGTTTATTTTAGTGCTTAAGCAAGCAGTTTTGGTACATCGGCGAGCAGTAGAATAACAAAACAAGCAGTATTAGACACGCATGTTTACTTGCTGGGATTTAGTTAGATTGTCTCTTTTCCTTACATTGCCTATGTGTAATGTTATTTAGCTCAACCTGTATAAGGACTGTGGAGATAATGATAATTATTGTTTTCGTCAGATTTCATCATGTGTCACTCAAAAGCTCAGTTTACACCAAAAAAAAGTAAAAGGTTAGTACAATTTTGCTTGTTTGTCTTGTTAAATTTTTTTTATAGCCTAAACATATGTTTATTTTTTAGATGCTTTAACCGAGCTTAGTCAGACATTTATGCTTATTAAAGCAGAACAGCTACAGATAGGTTCACATAAAAGAGTGTAGGGAAGTTCTCGGAAACCTTTGTTTAAAGACACTGAATAGATTTCAACAGGTATTTACTTTCAAAATATAAGATTTTTAAAATGAATGTTGTGGTTTCTAATAGCCAATAAAAGTTTTGTAGCAACAATAAGCCAGCTTAACAAAAAAAAGGTATTTACGATTTTATTTACTTAAATTCCTTTAAACATTCTAGCACTTCAAGAATGAATGGTATAGGGTTTTCATATATATATTTTGCCACCCAATTACAATGATAACTAATAAAGATAGAAAAATAATTTCTGTATAAAAGTTGCATATATTTTTATCTATTTTCTTGCTTCTTGCTGCTTTTGAGCATAACAAAATAAACAAATTGACATTAAGAACTTGAGAAAAATGATGAGGTAAACTTTTTTAAATGCTACACCCTGTATATTATGTCACCTGTAAAAACTCTTTTTAAAGGGTTTACAAAAATATCACGTGATATAGAGGGTGCATTTGAAAAAAACTTACAATGACTATATTTTCCAAACCAGAGGAAATATAAAAAATACCATTTCCATAAAACCGTGGGGGAATATAAATGACATATTTTTCAAAACACTCTTTCTATCAACCACTTAAGCTGCACCCCCAGTCAGTTAAAAATCTTAAATGGCAACCCTTCTTATGTGGTACGTTTCTGGAAAGCTTATAAAAAATGATTTTTATTGGTTATAAAAAGTTGTGTTAAAATCAAATACTACCCTTAAATTTTAGGAAAATCATACTTATAAAGAATACCAAAAATATCTGATTAAATGAACACTAAATTTATTAAAAATTAATAATAATGAATAAAATATTACTCCCTAATGAGCTATCTCGCCCTGATAAAAAGTTCTAGTTAGTTCTGTGTCTAAATTGCTCGGAAAAAAAAGTTAATGAAACTGTTCTCGGTTGTTGGACGCTTGTGCAACAGAAGTAACCAGAACTACCCAGAACTTTTGACGACGGGTTAGCTCTACAGGAAGTATTTTAATTTATTATTAATTTTTATAAATTTTATATTAATTTAATTGGATATTTTCTGGTATTCTTTCTGAATAATAAAATATGATTTTTATAAAATTTAAGGGTAGTATTAGCTTTTACCCCCATTTTTTATGACCAACAAAAAAAGTTTCCTAAGCTTTCCAGAGAGGTGCCACATAAGAGGAGTTGCCATTTAAGATTTTTAAGCGACTGAGGGTGCAGCTTAAGGGGCTGATAGAGGTGTTTTAAAAAATACGTCATTTATATTTCCCCCAGGTTTTATAGAAATGGTATTTTTTATTTTTTGATATTTGCCTTGATTCAGAAAATATAACCATTGTAAGTTTTTAAAAACGCACCCTGTATCTATTTCTAATAGTTTCCTAAATATGACCACTTAAATCTGAAAAATAGTTGCTATAATTTTCATTATATCTTTCTATGGCACTAAGCTAAGACTGTAGATGTAATGGAAATTTAATACGGATTTGAATGGTCAACTTTCCGAAACCGATATATCAAATGTGGTATTTTTGTAAAGCTTTTTAAAGACCCTTTTAATGGTGACAAAATATACAGGGTGTTCCATTTAAAAAAAGTTTACCTTTTCATTTATATTTATTTTTTATATATATCATATATTGTGAAAAAGTATGAAACTTTTTACAAGACGTTTTTTTTCTATCCTTCTTGGTTATAGTTTAAAGTTGGTGGCAAAATATATTGCGGGTGCATATTTTGTTGCCACTTCTTGTCAGTTAATATGTCCACTATTTCATTTGTTTTACAAACATGCGCCTCTTAGACAAAACATCCAAAATTTAAAAAAAAATTACTTAAGTTACATGAACTCTTTTAGTACTTATTTACCACTGCCAAGTGGAAGGTCCTGTTCAAATAATACAAAAACTGTGAATTATAACTATAAACAGTATTGATAGTTTTAACTTATCTCATGCTCATAAAGGCCTAAACAAATGATCACATACTTTTATACACAATCATGTAGTAGCTAGCAAAATACCCCTTTTCTAATAAAATTAAAAAACTGAATAAAAAAAACTAATGGGTAAGTGTTTGTAATTCGATGCTTTACTTGCCAACTTGATTATCCATTTTTTAAAATTATTTTTAAATTTTAATATCAAAGCACTTGATTAACTATACTTTTTACAAATTAAAAATGTACAAAGATATGTTTGCACTAATAAAGTCTGCATCTGTATTTAAATTTGTAATTTAAAAGTTTTTAAAAAACCACCATATAATATTTTGAAAATTTTCTTAACTTCCGGTTTTATAGAGTTAATCGATTTGGCAATTGAAGCATTCAATTGTTGCTAAAATGTTTTGTAAGAACATTGGGTATCTATACAGTTTTGAAAATTTGTAGGGATACCATTGCTGTTTATTTTTAGAATCATGTATATGAATGTAATAAATGAAAATTGTAAAAACAATACATATATTTTCAAATAAAATATTAAAAGTAAAGATGTTTTTATTAAAAAAAGAACATCTCTTTTTGCGATAATAACTCAACTAAATGGTTTTAAAATCTTCGAAACTTTATATTTCAGACCTTTTTAGGGTCTTTTAAGATTTTAAAACCATTTATAAAGTTATAAGTCGCACAAAGTAGATGTATTTAACTTTGAATTTATTTAGTAATGGGGATATATGCTCCTATTTTCCCGCCATTTTTCAAATTTTGTCATAGTTCCGTGCGGCAACTATAGATGGCACTAGTAGCGAGCGTGATTTATTGAGTTGCCGTTCTATCTCTGGGGTCCATTTCTAGGAACAAAGCGCGTAAAATATCTCGGAGTATATAAGACGCACACCCGCGCTACCTGTTGGAGAATCCATTGCACTATTCCGTATGTACTAAAATAAATAATGACGAAATCAAAGGTAACTTGACCGTTTGGTTCAGTTGATGTCGCGTTTACTATTACATTGCATTAATTAATATTTAAGTTTATTGTAGTAGGCATTGAAACTAAACACTAATTTAAAGTGTGAGAAAAAGCTTAGAAGTGTTAAAAAACGTTACTTTTTTATGGAACAAAGTGGTATAGAAATCGATCCTTTCTGTACTAGCCTTGCATCTAAGAACAATTATATATTTTTTTAATGTATCGGCTTAATTACTATGTAGCATAAATATATATATTTTTTTAATTGAATAATATCCTATTGTTACCTACATTGTTAAACTCATTTGTTTTTGATGTTACCAACTTCTGAAAAATGCATTTAGTTGTAGGTATACTTAAAAATGTAAAAGATTTGCTTTTTTTGATTGTGTGTTTTTCCATATTGTAGACTTGAGGAAGAAAATAAACATTTTCAAAAGCTCGTTAAACTAAGAAGTGTTTCACTTTAATTAGCCCCTCCTGGACCGATACCCAAGAAATTTATTCCTTTGTTGTTTAACTGGTTTAAAGCACTTTTGCTTATACCGGATGTGCCACATAAAGACTAAAACATCAAAAATATGCATCCTATCCAACTATATATCCGACCAAAACTTTAAAATCGTGTAAAACTTCTTTAGAAAATGACAGATTTGCTGGTCATTTCGTGGGCTCCCGGTATATGTATAAAACCATTTTTACTTTCCATTTTAATACTAAGTAATTTAAGATTTTTACACTAAGAGGCTTTTTATTTACACTATAATGTGGAACTGCTCACATTAATACAAGAGAATATCACCATTTGGATTACTTTTTACCATTTTAACGGTACGCTGACTACAATTCAATAATAAACTAATTAAGAAATTAAATAGTTATCGTGCAACTATTTACTTAGTATAATTCCTTTTAATTTTGTATTTGATATTCATCATGCATATTCGCTAATTGAAAAGATCTCACGGATTCATTAATTTTATTGATTTACCGCAACTTTTAAATCAATATTTTTAGACAATTAGCTGTATTATGTACATTTTTCTTTTATAAAGAAAAAACATTGCTGTGGCAAATATAATACCCGTTTAAAATTTTTAACAAATCATAAAAGGACTGTATAAAATGCTGTAGTAAAAATTGCAAACAATAAACCAACTTATTTAATCACCCCGTTCTATCAACGTGGACCAAGTACCAAGACATGTAAATATTACATTATTGTAAAGAAGACTTTATTGGTTTTTATTGGAAAAAATCTAAACCTTGGGCTTGGGCCTAAAGGCTATTAAAGTTGCCCATAAATACTAACAATAGGCAGGACTAAATTATAAAGCGTTGTAATATCCATTAATTTTTTTATTAAAAAGTTTAAAGAAAATATATGTTAACTGAAGAATAAAATCATATTTATTATAAGTCTTTGTAATAAAAAGTTAAAATTTTTGTTAATTTAAAAAAAAGTTCTCTCTCTCTTTAAAAATAAGGCATAAGACTAACCTATTTGCCACCTGGAAAAAAACTTGAAGAAAAAGGAATACAGCGTTAAAAATTTTTAATCAAGGTTGAAGACAATAAAAAATTGTCTTCAACCAAAAGGTTGAGACTGTCACCGTTATTAGGCCCTATGTCCCGACGTCCCGATTTCATAGCGAAAAGTCCCGATTTACGATATGGAACAAAATATACAAGTTTGCATAAATCCCTTGATCAGAATTTATCAACATATGTGGATACTTGTTTTCACTTCCTATACTTTTTCTCCCGTTTATGCATGAATTGCACAGGAAACTTGTACTACCGCATTAACAAATTTTTTAATGATATAAAAAGTCTATATAGATTTGGACCAAAAACTCTTTACAACTGAAATGCTCTATATCTACTTATTCAAATAAGTAATCCACTATTCATTTCAAGAGGCTCTATTTAATGTTAAGAATCTTAAAATTTAAAAAACTCTTCATTGATTTCATCCCTTTTTAAGATTCTATAGTATAAATACCCAACCCATGTTTTTGGAAGTCCCATTACTTTATAAATTCCTTTAACTCTTCTTATGTTAAAGATATGCTTTATATTCATGGTTCTGGTTATTTTATATGTTGCATCAGTTTTTAAAATGGTTAAAATTCGGTTTGTACAATGTTATAGGGTTTTCAATTACCGGTTCTGTGGCTGTTTTCTGTGGCTAACTCTTTGCAAAAAAATACGATATTTTAATATTAAAAACAATAAAGAAACAATCATCTTAAAGCTCGTGCTCCTTTTGTCTATTAATAACAAAACTAGCAGAAGCAAACAACTTTAACACAACTAAAATTCTTCCATTATAAAGGGTTGTTGATCGCTGAATATAGCGATTAACCCTAATAAATGATTTAAAACCGTAACAGTAAAACCGACAAAACCAACAAATCATTTTTACAAATCTGTGGACTCGCTCCTAAAAGCAATTATGGTTAAGTGCAACTACTTTGTTATAGATAAGGGGTAAAGAACTTTATATAGGACATTTTCAGTTATATAATCGATCGTTAAAGTAATAATAAATTAATATTTAAGTTTTTTTTGTAGTATCTTAAGTTATTTTGTAATTTGGAACCCCTGATTTTTTAAAGTAATTTTTGTACAGTTCAGTACACATTTTAACTTGTATATGCTCATCTATAATAGTTATTTACATTATGAGGGAGAAAAGTGTTACTTTTCCTCCTGGGGATGGTTGATACCCGACGCTGAGTGGAGTGGCGCGTAATCTCGTAATAATTGAATACCAGTCAAAATATGACATTTAAAATCGTCAAACATCATAAGAGCTATTATTGCCAAGGCGCTAAAATGCGCTAATTGTTTTTATAATAAATGTGATACAACAGTTTTATTCGGTTAAAGACAATCTATTATCATTCCAAAGCAAAATGGACTCTGAAGACGACGACAATATCACTCAAAATATTTTGGAAACAGCAAGATATCATTAAATCTTTTGCTAAATAAGTGTCGAAGATTATATTTTTCGAAAAAAGCAGGAACTCTCCTACGAATTTTAGATTAAGTCACTCACAAAGAGTTATTTACCGTCAAACGTTGAATTAAGATTAAGTTGTGGCTATCCTCAGGAATTTTATAGTAAACCGGCATTTTTGCGTGACACTGTCTTATAATTCGATAAACCCGGCTGCAAGCACCAAAAACATGACTCATGCGGCGTCTCGCCGCGTTTCATTTAAAGCTTAAAGTGCAAGCTAGAGCGGGAAGCGACAAAGAGGCACAATCTCCGCGTCGTTCGACATCTGTTTCTTTCTTACTTGAGTGAGCGTGCAGTAAAAAAAAAGAACATACACAATCAGCCTCCGTATTCCACGTATATTACATACATATATGCAGTAAAAAAATTAATACAGGGGGTTTTAATATTAGGTATATTAATTAAGCTGTTTTATACAATAAACAAAGTGTTATTAAAAGAAAAAAATACAGTAATTGGTAAAATTAGATACAGGATTTTTAAAAATTATATAATAATAGTTAAATAGAGAAAATATAATATGCAAATAATCCTGGCCAAATTAGCAAAAATCAGTAATGATAAAAAATCCGTTATGTACAGGGTTTTTACGAAGTAAGACTTATAAAATTAAAAAAGAGGACATTAGCGCCTTGAAAAGTCTTATGTACAGGGTGTTTATGTACATCTGGTCAGAACATGTAGGATTAAATTGTTTGATATTATACTTATATTTGGGCTATTTTTGTTTTTTTTTTATTAATATATTTTATACAGTGCTTTTAGAAAGTTATTATATAATTTTATAGTGTTTTGTGTATCTTATGAACAGGATGTTTATGTATATCTGGCCAAACTATGAAGGATTTTTTTATTTTTTATGTTCAACAACAATTTCTTGCAACTTTTTGAGTGAAAAAAATTTGTAAGAAATTGGTATACAGCTATATAGATATTTCCAAAAAAAAAACCTTAAAAATTACAGAAAAAATTTGCCTCCCACGCCTACTTGATGTATCGTTTCTCGCAAACTACCTACCTGGAAAAAAAAAATGATCAATATTTGAACTAGCTATAAAAAATTTGCTATTTAAAGAGAAAAATTATGGAAATTGTGCACAGGTATCCATAGTTTATTAAAAAAATTAAATCGCCATACAAAGAAGATGTTATAGTAAAAAACCTAAATACTAATATAAAGCTGGGGTTCTTCTCTTAACTGTCAAAAAATGGAAATTGCATTTAGAACTTGTGTACCAGTTACTCTAGCTGCTAGGTTTTTAGCTGTTTATATAACTTAATTTTAAAATATTTTTTTGCCCAAATATAATTTACAATTAACTAGATATTATTTTTAAAAATATCTAGTAACTTTTCTACCTATATGCTACTGCGACTCTCGATATAGAGATTTTAACTCTGATACGAAATGCAAATGTTGTAGGTGCGTTTTGAAAAATAAGTCAATCAATTCACGGTACAAATAGCGTTCTTTAGCAAATTCATAAATCATCCAATTAATTTACAATGATAAATTGTTATTTAATATACGTTTGTATTGCCTTACATGGAATGAATTGATTAAAAATGGAAATGAATAAGACTGGACGATGATTTATAAAAATAGGCAAATAGGTTTGGGAAATATAGGATTGTCGTCTGCGAAAATGACAACCTCCATTTATCATTAATGATATTTTGCTTTTTATGGATGTGTATCACTTAACAAGACCATATTCGATTAGTTGTAAATGTAAAACAATATTAAACACATATTATTGTCATTCAATAAGCAATAATAACTCTTGACAGGCAATATTTAAAATAGTAATGCTTTATTACTAAAAATGTTATATTATGTATACCTTTACATCGGGGCGTTAAGCGGCTTTAGACTTTTAAGTATGTCAAAAAATATTTTTATTATTTCGGCTTGTGGTAATCGTTCAAATCTTATTGAATTTTGTATTTTTCGTCCTCCTTGAATTATTTTTTCAAAATAAAAAAATAACCACGCCCGAACATGTCAAAATGACGATTTTTTTACAACTTTGTAGCCCTCCGGATTCTTTACGTCACTCTCAAATTGTCAGATTAGTGGAATATACACTCTTTAGCATGTAATTAACTACCCCTATCTTAATCTGACGCGCACGACAATTTATGTAGGATATATTTTTGTGTTTTACGGTCACCCTTGTATACGGGGCTCTTATTTGGTGGAGGTATTTAATCGGGTACAAGGTATTCCCCGGTATATTTTTCTGAAGCGCTTTAGTACCTGCAGAAATACCCTCTTGGGCTCCCCTACCATTTAGCATTGTAAAAATAATAAATTAAACGTAAAGAATATTTCTAAAATAAGGTTTTATTGAAATGCACCAAAAAAGAATAAAATAAATTTTTCCTTTTAAAATTTTTACTGTCAACATATGTAATTACTCAATTTATATGACAAAAATGCTTGTCGCGAGATCAAAAACTCGTACCTACTTAGTTAAAATTAAAAAAATAAAATTAATTGGATCAAGTTATTTAACTTTTTATATTTATCTTATGGAGGGTAGAGCGGAGAAGTACCTGAATGTATTAAAAAGTGTCCATCGGAAAGGAGTGCTTAAGGTGGCACCACGGTGGTTATAGTGGAAATATTTTAACCCATGAGCATGAAAAAAAAAGAATCATATACAAAATGAAAAAGGAAAGATAGATACAATATAAAAAAAGGAAAGTAGTACTAAAATCTTTCCCCTTGCTACTGTGGCTCCACCTTAAGTTGCGTCTTTTCGATGGACACTTTTTTAACTTCTCCACCATAAAAGATTGTACTCCTTCCCTTTACCTTCCTAGTTAGTATTATTTTCTTAATTAAACCGTTTTAACCGTTACAAGTAAATATTTGAAAGTGTCCAATATACATATATGTATTATTATATTTGCTATATAATTTTCTATGCAGCGGCAACGCAAGAAAAAATATTAAATCCAAAACCTGCCTAGTTTCCTTTTCAAAAAAAGCTATCTCACCAAAAAAATAAATGTGAAAAAGGTAAGCCAAGTTTAATACTACAATTATGCTTCGCTGTGGGCTTTGCCGCAAAAAAAAAATGGAGATCTAAATAGGTGTTAAGTTCTGTTTAAAATCCAAACATGTACCTATAAGATCTTAAAGTAGGTTATTCAGGGTGATCATTCGTAAGTTGGCACTCTTGCTAACTTACTCATTATTAGAGATACGAAGTTGGGTAACTTAGTAGTAAATTGTAGTAATTTTTTCCGTTGATTAACGTGCTGCCAACCGAATTTTAATTTGAATTATTCAGTGTTTCGTTCTCGCAGAGTAAAGATCCCTGAATATGTCTGGTGCAATCGATGGTGAAAAGTCGGGAAGCGATTTTAATTTGGCGCGGTCCAAACCCAAGAACCAAGGTTCCTTATCTCACACATATTTGGATTTTGTACAAAACCTGGCGCTTATTTAGATTTTTATTCTTTTTTCGGCGAAGCTCACAACTAAGCATAATTTTAGAATTGAACTTGGCTTACCTTTTTACATTTATGTTTTTGGCGGGCTTGTTAATAGCTGAAAGATATTTAATATTCGTTCTCTACGCCAATGGACTTTCAGAGGTTTTGTTTTAAAAAGACATGTTTATATCTATATAACGTATTAAATTTAATTGCATATTTTATAACAATCGAGTATTTTACTCACGATCAAAGATAATACATAATAAAAACGATTATTTTACTTACAGTTTTTTCTACACTTTGCATATAAATGCCTAATTAAGTGTCGATCTACGTGTACCACAAATAGAATTGGACGGATCTTTTGGAATAGTTAATAATATCAATAAAAAACAATATTTATGTATGTATTGTTTATTAAATTTTTGGAAGCATAGGTAGCTACAAACGATTGCCTATAAAAATATATATAAAATGCTCCCTGCTGTTTTATTAAATATCCCACTTAAAAATAATTACTTACCACGTAAAATGTTAACATGATAATGATTTAATTAATTTTATTTAATGTAAGAATTCATATGGTTAATAAAATCATTAACTTTTATTTTAATTTTATTCATATCTGCATTACCACTTTAAAAAACAGAAAAATCTAAAGCATTAAGGGAGGAGATCTGTAAAATGTTGAATTTTTATGTAATTTAAACAAACACTCAAATCATCTCAGAACTACATTTTTAAATTGGCGGACACGATAACTCAAAAAGTTTTTGACCGATCCCCCTTAAATTTTGCGCACATTTTTTTAATAACAGTACTTTCTATGTAAACCAACTAAATTTAAGAAAATAATAATAAAAAAGATTCATAGCAAATACTGCGCCAAATAAACCAAAGCCATTAATAAACACAAATTATTTTAGTTCTGGATTTTTAAATCACTAGAATCGATGCTGGAGTGCCCGCAATTAAGAAATTTTTCTCCGACTTTCGTAGCAGTATTTAGCGTACAACCGCCGCGCCGGTTTGAATAATTAAAATAAAAAAATCTTAAGTATATTATTTTAACATTTAGGTAAACTACATACCAATTTTTAAAATTATAAAATTACTGTTTCATTTAAAAAGAAAATCATAAAAACCAATGAAAATCTAAGCATTTACAGGTTATCTCCCCTCTTAAATATAGAGTGGTTTAACAATCGATAACGAAACTTAAAGTGGTGATTCTGTATGTTAAAAAAATGGTACAGTTTTAGTTAATGTTTTTTGAAAGGATTATTTACAATCTATTAGAAAAATACTTTATTGTGGACTGTATTAACATTTAATTAATAGAGGGTGGTCAAAACTTTAATATTATTTTTGTTTAATTAAATACCCACTTTTGTAAGCTGATTAGAAACTAAAATAAGAAAAATTATGTATAAGAAGATTTAATGAGCTCCAAATCAAGACGCAGTTTTTAAGAAAAGACAATTTTTAGAATACATCTCAAGTTTTACTGCGCGACTTTTAAAACATAAATAATAAAACGCAAAGTAAAAAATTGTAAAGACACTCCTAAAATTGTATTTTATCAAAAACTGCGTTTTGATTTGGAGGTCCTTATCTACAGACAATTTAATAATTATCTCTTCTAATCTATAGTTGTGGTTAAACGACAAATTTATGAACTGTTCCAAAATTATTATATTAACCACTCATTTTGAGTGAATCATTAAACCTAATTAGTTTTGCTGTACCTACTTATATATATATTTTTTTTTAATTAGGTAACTTTTGCAGTTTTTTATTAGTTTTCTTAGCGACTATTTTTAATATACCTATTATGAATTTAAAAAAATAATAATATTTTATATTGCTTTAAAAACGAGATATAGTTCCAGCAAGACTAATTCCTTTGAAATGGGAACTACCCAAACAGTTTATATTGGACTGAATAAATCAGACATTTATTAAAAAGTTTTACCTAGTTTATTATTTCTGTTATAATCCATGTAATTAGATTTAACATCCAAAAGCACTTAAATGTAACTGTTTAATTTACCTGAAAAAAAAATGTATTCTTTTTTCTGTAACCAGCTTTTATCATCTTTCCATGGTAGGTGTAAAATGGTTGTAAATATAAATAACTCTGTCGTTTGTGTCTTAAGTCTAACAGACTTGTTTTCTAATATTTCCTCTTTAACATAATGGGCCAGGTAAATAAAGCTAAGCAAATGCTTTTACTTAAATTAATAAGAGATATAACATAAAAAGTTACCTGAGACAAATAAAGCAAATACTATATAGTATTAGCTTTTGCTTAACTTTCTTCACCTGACCCAATATTTTATTTAGTGTATTTTGGTGAATTGAGTGTGAATGCGTATCATAATTTATTAAGTATATAGTCTCACAATTTGAGCAGCCATTCCTCTGGTAGGTAATTTTTATTGCTTAAGGTTTTCTTTTAATAAAGAAATATAATGATAATTATGCGTCCATTTTATTTTGTTAACTAAAGCTTTAAAATATGTAGAAGTTATTTATTTGATTTTTATAGAGAAAAATAAAAAATTCTTTGGCATCATGGTACAAATTTTCACTGTCCAAGAAAAAAATTACAAAGAAAAAAGTTGAAATAAAAGGTGTTATTAACTCTTAAGGAATCCCAAAGTAAAAAAATAAGAGTGAGTATTAAAAAAGTAATAATAAAAGTTAAACCCATAAATAACTTACGTAACACCGTAAACCATTTTTTGGAAAGAGAGAGAGAGAGAAACCAGAACGAACCAGAACCAAACAGAACATTTTTTGTTAAATATTGGGTAAACGTATATATCAAGTATATTTATATTAACTCCATACAATTTTTAATTGCAGCATTCTATTAACCTCAGTGGATGAAGGTGTTATGTCACAAGTACTTGATTTGAGTACATAACTATGTGCAGTTAGATTTTTAATTTTACACCACAAGCACCAAAATATTGCCATCTTTTAAGTTAAAATGGACAAAAGGCAATTTATTGCAATACAAGTATCAGAATAACAAAATGTCATAAAACGAGACATCAACTTTATTTTTTAATACCGTCAAGATACTCTAAAATCAAAATTCAAAAGCTGATTTTATTACAAATTTAATGATGTATCACATATATTAAGGTTAAATCCTAATGCAGACCTGTATTTTTAGAAATTCCATTAAAATAATTAACTCTACATTTTAAGTTAATAAAGTACTTTGATAAATCAAGCAGAACTTTACAAAAACTCCCCAGCGTCAGTAACGTTTTTTTTTTTTAAATACGGTCCTGATATTTTGTAATACAGATCTGTCTTTCTCGGATTTTCGTCTTCAATTGTTTTTTATTATCTTTAAAAAGAAAATATACTGGGTGTCAACAAATCTATTAGACAAGCCATAACTTCTAGAGTATAAGACATATTAAAATAAGACTTGATGTAAGTAAACGGCATGAAAAAGGAAGAATTTTTGCATATTTTTTTTAGTAACTTCCAGTTCAACCGGTAGTGACTTCAACTTTAAATTTATAAATGGAACACTCTGTATATTCTAAAATTTTTTGATTTTCAACAATTCTTAATACTTGTTTCACATTTTTAAAAGTTTTTACGCCTACTTAATTTTTGAGAGATATTTGTAGTATATTACATATATGTGGCTATCATTCTTTATTGATGACTTTATTTTTAGTCTATTCGCAAATAAATTGGTGAAGTTATATTTTTCAAAAAATCCTTTATTTAAAAAGTGCTTGTCTAAGAAGGGTTGCCATTTGAATAATTATAGTTAGACAAGAAAATGTCAATTTGCCAAATTGTTTTATTCCTATCATTTATATTAGTCGCTAAAACTTTGCAATTGTAGCCATAGCCTCCTAGATGCAATATCAAAAATGGCTCTTAAAAATTAAGTGGGCTTAAAATCTTTTTAAAATGTCACATTCAGACTTGTCTCAGAAATTTAAAAATGATAAAATATAGGTACCAGGTGTATCATTTAAAAATTTAAAATTGGAGTCATTTTTGGTTAAACCGAAAGTGCCTAAAAAGTAAAAAAAAGGAAAAATTCTCCTGTTCTAATACCATTTATACCAAGTCTCATTTTGATATGTCAAATACTCTAGGAGTAACGGCTTGTCTAATAAATTCGTTGACACCTGGTATACGTTGCATTATTATTTAAAATCATATTATCCTCAATATATCATCTGCCTAACAGTTTGTTAAAAACGTTTTAAGTTCTTCTCGCAACACCTATACAACCTATTAAGTAAACATCATATGTATATGTATTCGCAAATTACAACCAACAGTAATTATTCCAGTCACAGGTGATTTAATGAAGACAAATCTTTAAAAAAATATTAGTTATATGTATGCCCTTCACAACTGGCACGCAGACATCTGTATATTTTAAGCAGATTGAATGTAATGAGTCCTGGTATAAGTAGATAGGACAATGACATTCGTGTGCAGACTTTAAGTACCACACCCTGAGTTATATGACATTTGAGCAGTGCACCTGCAACAGCATAAAATAGTAGACTATGGACTAGAGGGCAACATACACATTGCTAGAGGATGTAATACATCAATCTGGATTTCAGAAAAAAACAAACTTTAAAGAATCTTGTCTTCTATACTTACTTGTGTACTTTTTTTTCTTCTTGGTACTTATGTTCCGTACCATTATGGGGCCATTTAATTTACAAATGATTCAGCAATAACAATGCAATACATTTTGATTCAGTCGTATTTGCTTTCGTCAGTTTTTATTTAAAAACGGCCAACCTAATTAAATATTTAAATATGTTTCATAACAAAAATTTAAATAATTGAAAAAACTGTCGTCTTTCTGCACATATTGTTATAAGCATTAATGTAGTTAAAACTCCTAAAAAATACCCGCACCTATATTTTATTTAAAAAAAAAGGATATTTTAAACAATTTTTTAAATGGAATAGGTACTTATTGAAAATTAAAAAAGACTACCATTATCTTAACTAAAGAATACATTAAAATCATTTATTATATGTGCATTTTTAAGTTATTATTTTTCTACTTACCAAATATATTAGTTTTAAAGGTAGATTTTATGATTTTTATCGAACTCTGAGAAATACAGGTCTGTATTACTGTTAAATCATTGTGTGAATTCGAAATAAAATTGGTTTTAAATATCGATAATAAAATATTAGGACCGTATTTAAAAAAATGTAAGTTAGTGATGCAAGGACGTTTTGTTAAGTTTTACTTAGTCAATTAAAGTAATTTATTAACTTTAAATGAAAAGGTAAATGTTTTTATCAAATTTCTAAAAATACAGGTTCATATTAAGATTAAAAACGTATGATATATCATTAAATTTGTATTAAAATCGGAGTTTAAATTCTGATTTTAGAATATCAGGACCGCAAAAACTAAAATTGATGATGGTCCTACGAAAACGAAACATCGCATTTCAAATAAAAAAATCACCATTGAATAAAGCACAAAAAGTGGTAATGCAAAACTGAAATTTATTTTAAAATCCGATTTAAATAATACCAGGAAAAAATAAAATACATTTGTAGTTTTAAGGTATTTTCCGGATATCTCCGGAAATACTCAGAATTTTAAAACTTTCTTAACAGCGTAATATTAGGCACATAAAACCTTGACTTTATTTTCATTTAACCAACTTTGTATCTCTTACCTCTTTTAAGATGCACTTACTTTTTTATAAAAAAAAGAACCTTTCGCCGGATTGCATATTTTGTGTCTTCATGAATATGGTTTGGACGATCTTTATGAAATTTTCTGGGAGGTTTCTGTTGTTCCGATTTTTTTTCTTGCAATAATTCAAAAACTGTGGACTTTCCAATTACAGCCATTTGTTCTTGCACAAAACGGAATTCCCCATTTGATTACTTTATATATTTCTCTAAAGACTATAAGGATTTAGGGCTGAATTCTGTTACAAAGATATGAAGAGAGTTCTTTTTGTATTGTAATACCTGTGAGATTTTAGATTCTATGGCCCAATTTCGGCCACGACTGACTCGAATCGAATAATAACCAAAGTTAAAATAAAAGACAAAAATCTAGTAAAATATGCTATTACAGAACACGACTTTTAAAAGAGATAAGGATATCTTTCTTTTCTCTATCCTTGTTTTCCTTTTCCTTATGTTTCTTACAGAATTATAGCTCAGACCTCTCAAAAAGGTATTCTTTCGACACATGATCAGTTTTACTTCCCCCAGTTTATTTACTAGTAAGTGATCCTATCATTTGATTACTTGACAAATGCCATTTAAAATATTAATAAAGATTTAGGATGAAGTTAGCCACACAAGTTTTACAAGAATGTTATCAGTTTTACTTCTCTCACTTTATTTACTGATCTTGACTCAAAAGAATACCTAAGATCAACATTTTAGTCCTAACCTAAGGTATTTTTTTCAGAGCTAATTGACATCACCAACCGCAGACCGTTTTCGAACTATTTTGGTTCTCATCAGTACGGTGTAGGCGATAACAACACTCTCCAGAAATTCCTTAAGAAGCGAAAATGTCAAATACACGTAGTAGTTTATTGTCCATTACGCCCTTTATCGGTACTGTAAAAAACGAAGCGAACTTAGGTTCATAACCAATACTTAACGAGAAAGTATTCTTAACAAGCAGTCGAAATCATTTACCAAAATTGAAATAGGAAAAAACCCCTTACTGCTTGTAAATTCCTTTCACTGCAAGGTCGCATCTTTTGGGACACTGTCCAACCTGGAGATGCAGATTTTTACACTAGCCGAAGGTGTTTCTTTCAGAGCTAATTGAGATTACCAACCGCAGACCGGTTTCAAATTATTTTGGTTCTCATTATCAGTACGGTGTACGCGATAACAACAAGCACCAAAAATTCCTTTAGAAGCGAAAAGTCGAATAAACGTAGTAGTTTATTGTCCATTACGCCCTCTATCGATAGTGTAAAATACTAAGCGAAGCTAGGATGATAATTAATACTTAACGAGAAAGTATTCTTAACAAGCAGTCGAAATCATTCAACAAAATTAAAATAGGAAAAAACTCCTTACTGCTTGTAGTTCGAAACCGGTCTGCGGTTGGTGATCTCAATTAGCTTTGAAAGAAATACCTTCGGCTAGTGTAAAAATCTGCATCTCCAGGTTGGACAGCGTCCCGAAAGATGCGACCTTGCAGTGCAAGAAAATTACAAGCAGTAAAAAGTTTTTTCCTATTCCAATTTTGTTGACTTTTGGTCTTAGTCTAAAACATCCTGTATACAATCTTTAAAGTTTAATTCATAATTCTGAAACATAGATACATATAAAATGCGGATGGTCTCTTTATTGCCCATCAATGAAGTTCCATCTGTACTATCGATCTTCCTAAAAGGACATTAAAGACGGTAACGAGAAACTTGTATGGACTTGAAATTGCCATAATCGATATTGTTATGTATCGATTGTTAATTTTGAAATTAAGCTGCGTTTTCAAGAATAAGCAGATGAACAGGAATTTCTTCATTGACAAGAAAATGGTTGTGTCTAATTTAATATGACCATTATGTTTTCCTTTTTTATAGAGGCGCCAGTTTACCAAGTACTACTCATCAATAGAAAGCAATCTTCCCCCATACGTTTTCCAAATAAAAACTGTTTTGTTAAGTATAGTTTTTGAGCAATGACATCGTCATAGGGTTGCCTAAAAAATGATGGTCAAAAATATCGTTGGTATACAGGAGAAATTGAGTCCAGTAATATTACTTTTAAGATATTAGCATTTAAAATGTCGCGGTCAAATATGAAATCAATTATTTTATACAAGGGAATTTAAGATTGTAAAATTGATTTATTAGAAAATAGAGTACCACATTAACTTATAAGTAATTTTTGCAAAAAATATAAATCTGAAATATTTGGACTTGGCCACTTTTTCCTGTGTACCTACGATATGTTTTATTTCTTTTTTTAATCTTTGGACAAACCATGAAGGCTTAAAGCCTAAATACTAACGTACCATGGGTGTCTTAAGCGAGGTAAGAGGGAGTTTGTTGACACGGGACTTAAATACTTGAAGATTTGGGGGAAGGGAAGACCTCCGCGGGCTGCAGGTTCCACAATCTAGAAACTCTAAGGATAAAAGAACGAACAAAGTGAGAAGTTCGGGGCTTGTCTAGTTGGACCGTATAGGGATGCATACGCGCGGAACCCCGAGTTTCTCTGTTGGGAACCGTGAGTGGAGGAACTATACTGGACAATTCTTCAGAGCAGAAGCCATGGAAGTACCTATAAAAAAGCGATAAATCCCCCACATGATTTAAATACAAAACTCCAAAATTTTAAAACACCCTGTATAATGTCAAACTCTATTTTTAAAATACGTACTTATGCTAGCTAATGACAACGATTTCTAATGATGTGATTAATTTTTTAAATATATTTAAAGTTTTAAAAACGCATTGGCTTTATAAAATAGGACAAAAAGTAAGTATCTAATATTCATATTATACCAATGTATTAGTGTCATCTATAATAAAAAATAAAAATTGGAAAGGACAACTAGAAAACTTTTACAATTTATTATTGTTTTTTTAATAATTAATTATGGGAGATACATTTGTTTAAATACTTTTGATGTGAAACCTATTTTATTCGGTGTGTTCACCTTTACCTAACTGTTGTTAGGTAAAGGTAGCTTCCTATTTCATTTTTATTCGATATTCATTAAGTTTCATCTAGAACATATGTAAGTTATTAAAAGGAATGTTCTTTGGGAAAAGTGGTACCTTTCGCATAAAAGTTGTATATGTAATGGTTAAATATGTTATAGTTACTATGGAAAAATTCCTCTGGACAGGCACAAGTTTTAACTACACTTGGGGCACTATAAATTGAGAAAAACACCTGAAAAAAATGTTTTTTGTTGGTTTAAAAAGTAAGTAGTCCTAGTTACCTACCGCAATAAAAATATATTCTATTGATTAAAAGAATCAGTAACCGGAGTTACTTATTAGGTATGTATAACCGATATAAAGTGCCCGAAGTATAGAATAGGTAGTACTGGTAATGTGGTCTTCGTCCAATAGCACACAATTTAGGGCCATTACTGAATAATTAAAGATTTTGGGGCAAAAACTGGACAAGTCCAAATTTTATTTTTAAGTCAACACTCAAACAAACGCTCTCACCTCTTTTTGCTTAAAAATAAGTCGTCGGCTATGTACAAAATTCTTATGGCGACGATTATGTGATTTGGACTGTACGATTTTTGTACCAATCTATGCGAATTTCTTTAAAGCATATTATAACTTCGTAAAAAAGATAGTTTTGCCAAAAAAGGCTTGTTTGGTTTTTGTCCCAAAGTCTTGACATAAAGGGCTAATTGTAAAAAAGCGATAAGCCACAATAACAAAATACGGAGTTAATAAATTTTTAAGTTAGAAGAAAATGTTTTTAATCAACTATTATCAAAAATATACGTCGATATACGAGGTCTCTTGTTATTCAAATATAGTTGATAGATTAGTCTTTTTGCAAACAAACCTAGGAATTTATTATTAAAATCCTGTGTAAACTAGTCCTTAAACGCGATATAAAATCAAGTACGGAAGTTTTCTTTTACCTGTTTACATCCATTTCGTACATTAAATTTTAGGCAACTGCTTAATTAATTTTTAATATAAAGCATTAGCTAAGTTAAAAGTTTACAAATAATGCGTGAAAAAGGGACGGTCCAACGAGTGTAGAATACGGACAGGTAGGGATTAAATAAATAATTTCGGTACTGTGCATCGGCGCCCTTAGTTATTGCTTTATTAGCCTTTATGCCTTGTCACTTAGCTACACTTGAATATTGTTTTGAAGGTTACGCCATTTGGTCTGTAAGTTGTCAATATATTTAATTACAATTCTAAATAAAACTTCTTGACAAATTGGTGAACGTAAAAATCCTGTCGGAAATGCCATCAAAGGCTACTTTCACCATACCCCAGGACAACTAGCATAAAGTGACCACACGTCTCGATTTCGGCGGGACAGTCTAGCTTTTTTGAAGTTTTTTCCCGCGTCCCGCCGATTTGACAAAATGTCCCAATTTCTTGAAAAAGTCCCGATTTGAGGTGGGATGGGTTTTCCTGCGGAGGTAAGGACCTTGGAGTATAAGTATTTTGAAATGTGAGGACCTTTATACTAGCAATATATCCAAAACAAAGTAGCATCAAGCTAGGACCAGTAAAAAATGCTAAAGCTTTTGAAAACCCTATCTATTTAGCGGTCTAAAATGTGAAATTTAAGTTTTGAAAACAGCTCCGAATTGGTCATGAAATGGTGATAAATGGTCACTAAGTGTGACAAATTGGTCATCAACACCATACACCAACTTTTACAGCGTGTGTAGAATAACAAGGGTATTGAAATTTTTTACCGCATCAAATTTATCATATATATGGCTCAATCAACAAGAATGCAATGCAACATTAGTTAGTATAATTGATTAAATGGTCGGCAAGATTAAAGGACTTCTATATTAAATAAAGATATCCAAGGCAAAAAATTTTGTGAATGGCCCAAAATTTAAAATTTTAAATCAACTCAATATCAACATTTAGTGCCCATTAAATAATTTATAAATTGGTCAAGAATTGGTAACGATTTGTCACGATTGGTCAGTCGGTCACAGTGATTGGTCAGTAGTTGAATAAAATATACAAGGGTGGTTTTACACTGTTTTTTTAATATATATGTAGCGCCTTAATATCAACATATAGAGCTCATTCTATGCTACAAAACTTGATCACGAACTAGTCACGATTGGTCAGTAGGCCAGTGAGACAAACTGACCGACTGTGCCCAATTTATATAGCATTGAATGAGCTCTGATGGTTGATATTGAGTTGCTACATATATTTTTTAGAAAAATCCGTGTTAAGCCATCCCTGTATATATAAAATACCTTCTTTAAATTCTATTTAACTGCAGACAAATTACTGTAACCTAATGATCAATCGTGACCAAATCGTAACCAATTGTTACAGGATGAAACGCCCTCCGAGTGTTGTTTAGGTGCTAAATATATTTATATAGCAATTAGTGACCCTGAAATTTTAAACTTTTTATATTTATTCCAGTATCTTTGACCAAATATTAAATACATATGACCAATTCTCTAGTAGTTACTATACTTTGGGCACTATAAATTGAGAAAAGCACTTGTACAAAAAATGTATTACATTGGTTTAAAAAGTCAGTTACCCTAGTTACCACAATAAAAATGTATTTTAGGTGAGTACCGTAGTTATTTATTAGGTATTCTTTATTCAATATCAAGTACCCAAAGTAGGTATAGCTTTCAAAGTTTGTTTGTTTTTAATTTTGGGCGGCTCACAAAATTTTCTCGCCCTTGAATGTCTTTGCTTAATACAAAACTCCTTTTAGCCCTCTGACCAATTAATTAATCATACTGACCAAGATTGACCATTTTATGACCAATTGCATCCTTTTTAATTAAGCCATGTTAAATTAATCTTTTCTTTTATATTTAGGTTGATTTGGCCTTACATACTAAGTGTTTTGGCCAAATTAATACATTGAAATGTTATATTTTAGGTATTATGATTTTGACAATCGAGATGTAGTCGCGTCTCGTAACATAAAATTTACTTGCATCATAAGAAATTGTCAATAAGAAAATTAAACAATTCTCAAAAATGTTACATTTTCTTATTGACGATTTATCATAATACAAGTAAATTTTATGAGACGCGACTAGATTTCGATTGTCAAAATCATAATACATTTTGAAACTCGAGGTCAAGCCATTTTTAAGTACAAAAATTAAAGCATAAAAGGCGATAACAAAACAGCGATAATATTACTCTAACATTTATGGAATTACACTGGTCAACGTAATTTTTGTTACACATAAACGGGTATGTAATTTATACTTATCCACCCACCCTTATTAAAAAAAACAATAAAAATTTTTGTTCCATCATCCCAGTTTTTCTGTAACGGCGACAGTCACTTAGATAATTGATGGTATTATAGATTGTTGAGAAAATTCTTTTTAAATTACATTATTATTAAAAAAGAAGAAAACAATTTTTTCAGTTTTGGAATCAACATGTATAAATAATTCTTGTTATATAATTTTTGTTATGTGTGTAAAGAAGATACATTCGCCAGTCAGCAGAAAATTTCACAGAGTGAGTGAGGAAAAGTTACTTGAGTGATTTTCCACTGCGTTACTAATAGAGTTTTCTGCAAATTCTTTTTGACTGGATGGTCTAACGCAACATGTCACTAAACTATGTAATAATATGGAAGAAAAGATGAAACTAGATAGCTTACTGTAATTTTTGTAACAATTAAGGGGGTCAGAAGTAAAACAGAAGAGGTAATATTGTTATCAGAAGTCCTGTTTCTGTCTTTAGAAAAATTTCTACCACTAATACACCTAAAATTTCTATCACTAGTACACCCAAAATTGGGTATAAAAAAATGCCAAAATCTGTCCTAAATCTCAAAATGTATTTCTATTTTTGGCACTTCGACCTTTCTCCAGAAATCTGAAAGTAGTCGATAAAAAGCATTGTAAATACCACTTTTTTCGTAATATGTTCTTCCGGAAAAAATAAGTACCAATGCAAATGCAGTTAAAACATAATAGAGGATTACTGTTATCCACTAAAAAGGAATATTCTAGAAGTTAAAATGCTAAATGTTCAAAAACAGACGTTTTTCTTTCATATACTTTTTGCACAAAATATTTTTTAAACAAATATTACATTAAAACCTAATAAGTTATACAAATTCTACTGTTTATGTTTTATTTCTTTAATAAATTAAAAATACAGTGTGTGTGTCTACGTAAGTTAGTTGGCGTCATAAAGGAAACTATTTTATTATTGATTTTACACAAAAAGTTATTCTTTATAGAAAGTCCTGCATGGTCAAAAACCTAAAAGCAATCATCAAATACTAAATTGTATCACTCATCTACGAGGTTTGACCAAAAATGTAAATTTTGCTTAAGAGTTAAGAATCTGTATTTTTGCTAATATCAACAATAGTTATAAAAAAATCTATTTTTTTCTGCGATAATAAGTGAAACTTTGGGTTTGTACATTAGTGCACTACATTTTATGATTATTAATGTCATAAGACATTTTAAAATAAACTTTTTAAATGTATTGTTATTAAAACAAGAAGAATGTACATACAATGTACAAATGTATAAATTTAAATTTTTCAATATTCGCACAAAAAAAGCAAAATTTTTTTTATGAACAAAATTGTATATTCAGAAGTTATTTTTAATTTTAAACTAATTTTCTCTATAACAGTTTGCGATATTAGCAAAAATACAGGTACTTTACTCCTGAGCAAAAATTTTTGGCCAAACCTCGTAGATGACTGACACAATTTGATATCTAATGACTGTATTTTAGGTTTTGGACCATGCAGAACTTTTTATAAAAATACCATTTTTTTGGTAAAATTAATAATAAAATAGTTTTCCATATAACGCCAACTTACGTAGACACACTGTATATTAAAAGAAGCTGTGTAAAAGAAAACGTTAATTTCGTTGAGCAGTGTAAAATTACTCTAACACTTACGCAATTATATATAATGTAGCATGTAATTCAAAGATAAAACTTAATTCACACCAAATAAGGTGCCTACAAACAACTCCTAGTTTATATGACATTTACAAATTATGGATGGATACATATGTTGAGACAATGCCACTGTCCCAATGATTTATATTTTAAATTATAACAATTTGCATTGTTTTTAACGAATATAAATAACACATGGTGACACATAAAGAAATGCAAATTAATGTAATCAAAAATATTTTTTTCTTTGGTCGAATGTGGGTAGATAAAGAATGTTTGAAAATGTTAATATTATTTTAATGCGCTTTATCTTAATACATATAACTTCGTAAGTGCAGTTAATAAAAATTACATTTTTATTTTTTATTATTCAAATATCATGTTCTAAGTACCAAAATCAAAAATAATGAAACATATCAGAGCGATTAAATTTAAGTACGTATAATATACATGTTTTCCTACGACCACATGTGAAAATAGCAAATAGCACACTGTTTTCATGCATAAAACATACTTTATATCACACTAGTGTTGCAATTGAATATTTGCTAAAGCTTTTTTACAGTTTTTTTTAAGTTTTCTTGCATGCAACCTTTTCTTGTTGCAATTTTTCTGATCTGCGCACGCGCATTTTTCTCCTTTTTAAAATTGATGCAAGGTGCACGTGTTCAGATCGAAATATGGCAGCAAGAAAACTTGCATGCAAGAAATCCTTCAAACTGTAAAAACAGCTTAACTAGTGCTGAAACTGCCACTTTTCCGCACGCGACTGCAGTTGACCGAACGACGCGTAGCGGAGTTCGGTTAAGCAGGCAAGTGCGGAAAAGGCACTTTCAGCACGTGTTAGAAACGCTATTTTTTCTACGAGCGTAAGGAAAACATAAAAACTAAAATTTTATTTAATTTTTTTTTAACACAATGCTACCTAATATCCTACCATACCAAAACAAAATTTCCTTTTATAGGAAGTACATGAAATCCTTTGTTGCGAATCGGTAATATTTGATTAAAAATGTTTGTACTTTTCCGCTCTTGTGCGTGTGATTATTTTCGCACTAGTACGGAAAAGTGACACTATCCAAACTAAATTGCGTGCGAAAAGTACTGCTTTCCACACGCTAGTGGAAAAAGTACTTTACAAGACTAGGGTGATATTATGTTATTATGTCATTCTAAAAGATAAAAGATTACATGCATTACCCTAGTGTTGCAAAGTTTTTAATTCTTTTGTTGTTTTTTTTTAACTGTGAAGACAAATAAAGTTAGATTTTAGCTTTTGGTAAATAATTTGTGGTCGTATTAAAAATAGTGTACCTACATTACTTGTGTGAAAATAATTTTTTCACACTCGTGCAACAATATTCCCACTCGTTTGAAAGTAGTAAGTTTCCACACTTGTAATGTAATATACTATTTCTAAAAAGTGTACATTAAAAAAATGCTGAATATACGACGTTGGACGTTGATTATTTTTAGTCAAATTTAGACTTAAAATTTTACAAAATTTTGTAAAAAATATTTGTACTTGTGTGTCATAACTTACATGCGATATTACAGTGTTATATTTTTTTATAGTATTATTGTAATAATTTTGATATTAAAATATCTAGACCGTATTTGAAAAAGTATAACTTAGTGATACTAGAGGTTTTTGTTAGGCAATATATAGTTTATTAAGGTAATATTATATTTAAAATGTAAAGTTTAATATGGTAATCAAAATTATAGAACTACAGATTGGTATTAAGGTTAAACCTTAAAGTGTAACACATCACTAAATTTGTATTAAAACTGGCTTTCAAATTTGGATATTAAAATATCAGAATCGCATTGAAAACAGGAAAGTTAATAATGATTCACGAAAATTAATCATGCATTTGAAATAAAATGTCACCATTGGATAGAATAAAAAAAAGTTTTAATACAAAAGTGTTATTTTAATTTCTGATTTTAAATAAGACCAGAAAAAAATATAAGAATTTTTTAATTCTTGGTTTTTTTTTCTGCATATCGGAATTTTAAAACTTTTTAAATAGCATATTATTAGACACATGAAAACTTAATTTTGTTCCTTTTTAACCAACTTCGTATCTCTTACCATTTCCAAAATGCCCATACTGCCCCTTTTTCATTTTTCGGGTTGTATAAACAAATTTTGGTAAATTGACTTTTTATTAGTTTTAAGAGGTTTAAAATATTTGAATCAACTTTAGAATCACCCCAAAATTTACTTGGTTTTGTATTATTTCGGAAATAAAAGGAAAATATAAATATGAAAAAAAGGTAAATGCACATTTTAGAGCAGTAGAGGCGAGTATTATGTATTTTTGAAAATGTAACTTTTAATCTACAGATATTTATCATGTGTTTTCCCTTAAAATTTATTTTATCATTGTTTGTTGTCAAAGTCTATTAAAAAGATAAAATATAAAAGGGAGTTCTATACCAGTACTCTGTTACTCGATAGAAAAAATTTCCTGAAATTATCATATAATTTATATTGCATAGAAAGGAAATTTCTTCTCTATCGAGTTACGGAGTGCGGTAGCTGATTATCATCATATACCATAACAAACATTTTTATAACTACTAAAGCACAAAAATAGCATGAGTACAATGGAATTTAGTGGCATTTTAACCCCCATAAATATAATGTGGCGCCCGCATAAAACCCACACTAAAAATTGAAAGAAAAAACTTCTATTATTCGCAATATACGTGATTTGTCGCCACTTTCAGCAACTACAAAAATATTTTTCCATTTTATAATCCCACGTAGAATAAATGATTACTTTACTTAACCAAAATAATTAAAATAAAGGTACTAAAAATTACAGCTTCCCAATAAATTATGTCAACCCACTCATTTTCATCAAAGTATTGAAGCTATAAGTAATAGAGCCAATAAACTTACGCCCACGTGTGACATAAACTCTGGAAATATTCCAAAGCCCTTTTGCTGAAGATATAAAGTTTGTCATTAATATAAATACGGTGATAATTAAATCCGGTAGTGTAGCTACTTTGGGGCCAGACGTTGGCAATATTTGGGACCCCAAGCTCAGGGAGGCACTCGGACTCTGACTATAAATTAAACTAACATTTTTTTGCCATATTTCAGATTCTGGGTCTTGGTCTGTTGGTTGTGTCTGTCACAAAACTGTTTTTTTTGAGCGATAACAGGTGAATATTTTTTTTATTTTTGTAAAATTGTTTTAATTAGTTCATTAAAATGAGTTATTTTTTAATTCTATGATAAAGTCGACTGCATTGCGAAGAATCAAGAGTAGGGGAAATCTGGATTACGACAATACTGGAGTACGTCGAATTCGAAACACGACGAATACAGAATAAACGATTTTAAATAGCTTAGTTGAGATCCTTGTTTATTTTTTGCCTTAGTGCATACGCCACTGAGAAGTTAGCTTTGGTTTCGACACAGCTATATATTATTTATTTGTTGCTGATTATTTAAAAAATAAACTGTTCAATAATTTGTCAGGATGCCAAGATAAAAGTTATTTTTAAGGTTTATTTTTAAATAAACTTGTATGTCATTTAAAATAGAGTTATAGTAAAATCAAACACAAAACTAATTTTTAAAGTATGCTTGTGTCTCGTATAGTTAAAAGATTTTTTTAATGCCTTTTTTAAACCACACAACGGTCAATATTCTTTTTTTTTTAATAGCTGTATGCAGAAATGAATAAAATATATATGTAATAATTGGCGAAAGAAAAGTGTTTATTTTTAAGGTAAGTAGTATACAAGATTAATTTTATTTATCCGTTTAGTCGTTTTTTAAATTAAATATTTATAGCAAATGTTGGTACTATAAATTTCTCGCAAGTTAGTATAAATATTTAATTGTTTTTTATCGTTGTGACAGCCCACCAAGGTTGTGTCTGGTATAGTTCAAAAAAAAAAATTATGCGTTTTTACAGTACAGAACGGTCTACATAATTTGTTTTAATAACTGTATGCATATATATATATATATATATATATATATATATATATATATATATATATATATATATATATATATATAAATAATTGTATGTATTCTCGACCGTACAGTATGAATTTAAAGGAAAGACTTATCGGGTGTGCGGTCTGTATGATTAAAAACTCTTTTTCTTAATATACTCTATATTTCGTCATTGGTTAACAGCTTCTTCAGGAGAGTAAATAACAACACAGATGAAGAAACAACCACATTACATAAAGTGTATAGATAAAAAAATGTATAAGTAACTTACAGATTTAGAGTTATAAAATTAATAACTTTGACACTTTAACCATGGCAACTTCTAAATTGATACAGGAACAATATCTTAAAATAATAAATCTCCAACATATATATACTAAAATTCCTGAATTATAGAAAAAACACATACCATCTCTTTTCTTTGTCCTTTTTTTGCAAAGCCCGCAAAGGTCTATGCGTAAGTACCATCTTTTCCCTTGCTCCGTCAACGTTGTCCATGCACTAAAACAAGCAATTGTAACATTTTACAGCACCTTTTAGACAACGTGGTAATGCCACCAAGGACGTTATTTTAAATAGCTACGATCTTAAAATGTCTCCCCGGCCGGGATTCCAACCTGAATCTCCTGGGTTAAAGATCAAAGATCGCTTTACTGAGCATTTGAAGAGACGGAAAAATAAATAAATTACAGATTTTAAAAATTGTTTTTAAAATTATAGTTTTTACATAAAAAATGTTAAATATTTGTTTCATTATAAATAATAGATAAAAGAAAAGTCTTAAAAGAGTTTCTTGCCTACCAATGATTATTAAACATATATTTTTTGTTTTCAATATTTACGGATAAAGTTGTAGCATAAATAGACCTAATATTTATTTGTTAACTGTCGTTTTCAGATTTATACAACTATCTTTAAAACGACCCACAATTTATTTTTATTTATACAAGTTGTATCCTTATTTCGGTAAATAAATTTTGGCTTCTTTTAAGTTAATATAAAAGGTTTGCTAAAGTATTCTCTTTAAGTCACACGATGTTAAAATGTTTTTATTTTATTTTATTTTTTTAATAATAAACCTGTCATCATACAACGAGCGAAATCGCAGCCGCCATATTGATATACGGTAATTCAAAACGTTCGAACTGTTTTTAACAACAATGGCTGGGCAAAGAATATTATCTCCAGAAATAATTTGATTACAGTAAAAAAACCATCGATGGTGTTTCACTTATTTATGATTTAGTTAAAGCTTATAATTGTGAACAAATTGTGACAAAAAATTTACGCCACCAAATGTTTACAGTTTTTATATTTTCTTTAAATTAAGCAATGAATGATAACATAAATCGTCATTTTTTTTCATATCTGGCTTTATTACTGTAATAATTAAATGAAAACACAACAATATACTGATAAAAATGGAAATACATATATTTTTTGTCTGAAATGCGTAATGCCAGATTACTATTCACAACTTAGAATGTTGATGTCATCCTACGTTTTCAAGCACAAAAGTAATTGAGGACAGACGTCATAAACTTTCAGAGAATGGACTTTTGCACAGTAATTTTAGCAGTAAATATTCTATAATGAATGCCAAATTTTCAGACATGATCCAAAAGTTATTTTACGACGTTGGGGTAAGAATAAAAGCTTTAGTAACCCAATACTGGATGCCATCCAGTTTTAGAAAAGTCATTGGGGCGGTTCAGCTTTAGCTCTTTACGACCATCATTATTTAGTCCATTGTGGTTATACTTTGAATAGAATTTTGACTTTCCATGGCTTAATGCTGAGATAAATTTAATTAAATTGGAAAAATAACTTTATTTTTGGCGAATTCAGATGACTTGACAAGTTTTTCCTTATAAAAATTTTATGAACTAAAAACATTTATTTGGTAACAAAGGGCCGTAGATAAAGTATTTGATAAAAAAAAAGAATAATTAAGGATTTATAATAGTTTTTAAAATAATTTTTAAATATGTTTAAATAATTTTATTTAAAAACAAGAAAGAAAAAATAAAATGCTTATTGTTTTGTACCTACCAACCATACAAGTAAATATATATAATACATATACCGAATCAGCTAAATAACATAACACATAGGCAATGTGAGGAAAAGAGACAGTCTAACGTTAATATCGACATGTAAATATTTTGTATTGGATGATTCATTCTACATTCTTTCTTGTTGCTTTACTGGCTGATATATATTTAGCTTTTGCTTATACAGTATATCATTGTTGGTGCGTCACATTACTTTTCTATCTTAAATTAAAAACCACACTTTACCGTGCTTTAATGTTTTAAGTATTTTTATAAAAGCAATCTTAAAAGTAGATAGAAAAAAATTAATAAAAAGCATAGTTATACTTACTTAAATTAAAAGAACACTACACGTATTTATTTTCTATAAAATTTTGTAAAAGTATTCATAATTTACGTTTTTGAAGCAAAAAAACTGGGAAAATTAAATGGTTTTTTAATAACATTTCCACCAAAAAAATAAACACAACTATTATTGGCTACTAGAACGTAACTATATTTTATAAAAACTAATATTGTTAAAGAATTTTTATTAGAGTTAACACAATAAACATAAAAATTATACTGTAAACGCAACATCTTCCAGAACTAGCCAGCATTTCTCCAACTTAAGGGTATTCACAATAAATTCTTCGTTTGCCGCGCTTTGGTGGCCATTCACATAAAACGGACAAAACAAAATCTTTCTTTTCTTCTTCTAAAATAAATAAAAAAAGTTTTTCATACAATAAAATATTTTAGATAATTTTCTAGGCATAATATATTAATGTTACCTTATATTCTCATTAGTTTTAGAACTAATCTTGTAAAAACTTAATATTTGCAAGATGAGTTATTTTTACTGCCAAAAAGAAAAAAATATACGAAAGCGTAGAAGAGCTACCTTGTATTTCTTTTGGTAATTTAGCATTTAATCTTTAAATTTACACTTTTAGCTTTGATTTTAGACCCTCTGGTTAATTTTTAATAGTAAATTCAATATTTAGACATTAAAATCTGAATTTAGAGTTTAAAGTATAAATTAAGATTTTAACATCTTAATTCAAAGATTAAAGTCTGAATTTAAGGTTTATAGTCTGAAATGAAAAAAAAAACGGTTAAACTTTTTACGGTTTATGGAAATCCGGACTAAATTAGAACCAAATTCAAAAAATAGTTGGTGAGGTTGGTGTCTACTTAAGTTCGCACCATATGAAAAACTTTGTATTATTAATTTTACGGAAAAAAGTAATTCTTTATAAAAAGTTTTGCGTGGTCTTAAACCTAAAATGCAATCATTAGATATTAATTTTTGCAGTGGTATACGAGGTATGTCAAAATATATGAATTTTGCTCAAGAGGAAAATACACTTATTTTTTAGAATATGGATAATTTTTATAAGGAAAAAATGTTTAGGATCTAAAAAATTTGTTAAATATGCAAATAGGTTTATTTAAAAGAAAACACTTTTTGAACCTTTTTTTGAGATAACGAGCATTTCTGTGCCTTTTTGATGTTCAGACACTTCTTAAGCTTTGTTTATATATAACTTTTCGAAATAAGTATGAACTAATGTGAAAAACTTAAATTTTCTCCCATAACGCATAAAAATAAAAAAAAGTTTTGAAAATAAACAGTTGTGCATATTTAAATGTTATTATTAATCCTAAACATATTTTCTTTATAAAAATTTTTGATATTATGTAAAATAATGATACATTTCTCTTGAGCAAAATTTATATTTTTTGACATACCTCTTATACCACTATAAAAAATTAATATCTGATAAATGCATTTTAGGTTTTTAGATGATGCAGAGCTTTTTATAGGGATAACTTGTTTTCGTAAAATTAATAATAAAAAGTTTTCCATATAGTGCGAACTTAAGTAAACACGCTGTATGTATATTGTTTCATGACTCATAAAAGTAGGAATTTAAAAATTATTTTAGATAAAAAAAAATAAAATTTTAATCAAAATATTTATAAGTATATTTCTATAAACTTCACTTAATTGAATGTCCTCACAACGTCAGAAGGCATATAATATCATAATAATCCAATCTTTGGGATATTTTTTTTAATAACTCAACATACCGGGCGGTACATCTCCAGACTGGCTATAGGAAATCCCATGTAAATTTTGATACCTTTAAATATTAGCTCCTCTTGATTTAACAACAAAATTGTATAAAACTATTTTTAAGATGTTAATAAGATACGTTCACACTCTAAATTTCATTATTTTCCTATTAGTCAATAAAATGTTCTTTAAAAAAATATATATTAATAAAATTATTGCATATCAGGTATGCAACGATTTTACAAATAGTTTTCCTAAATAACTTTTAATTGACTTATTAGAAAATAATGACATTAAGTTTGTGAGTTTATCTTAATATTGCTTTTAAACTAGTTTAATACAATTTAAATTAATAGGGAGTCAATATTTGAAGGTTTCAAAATTTACATGGAATTTCCTATGGCCAGCATTGCGATGCACTACCCGGTATAAAACCAAAAACAGGCGTAAGAGCCTCTAATTACCAATTATTAGTCCGGTGATAGCTTAGCGTGTAAGGCGTTAAGTTGTTGAGCGCACAACGGACGTGAGGTGGGTTCGAATCCTGCTGAGGCCAAATACTTATTTTTAAGTTGGTCGGAAATTTAGTGGTTAGCTCAACACCAGACGAACAAAGTGCAAAATGTATCGACGCTGAAGGCCACCAAAGGACCAGGGCGCCGGAACACACTTTGCCGTGTCCTGCGCAACCGTAGACATGCGGACCCCACTCAGTTGGTAGGTTCAGTAGTGCCCCCTGGGTGGGGACGAGGTCTTAAGTTGTCGCTCATAGGACCGTGGTTCGGAACCCACGTTAAACTGTAGGTCCCGTCTGGCTGACATCACCCAGACGTAAAAGACAGGGCGCACAATAAGCCGAGCGGCTTCAGTGCATAGGTTATTCCGGCCCTATTCTAATCTAATCTAATCTACCAATTATTACCTTTTGATAGGTTTGGTGTTGTCCACTTTGATGAAAACTTATCTCCAGGTGAAGTTGTAGTAGTGGGCAAAGTTACGGTTGTTGTTGGAATAGACGCATTTTTAAATATACATCCATTTCGAGCCTTTGATTATTATTAGATATTTGAAATGGAACAAGTTTTTCATAATACCCGTCTGCATAAACCTAAAACATTTTATAACCATTATTATAATTGATAACTAAATCTTAAGGATCTCATCGACTTATGAATCAAAACTAAGACCTAGAAATAATAGGTAACTACTTTCTTTGAACCACGGACCTTAGCGAGGGCAGGGGAAAACAATTGGTGTATTCCTTTTAACTAGTAGAACCGTTCCTCAGAACTGAGCGGAACAGTTTTAAAAGAAACACCAAAAAACAGCAGGATTTGCCCTTTAACATGATATGTATAACATTTGAAAGAATTTGTTGTTCTTTGTTTGGTTTATGTTTTAGTCATCCATGGTATATATTAATTTTTTCGGGCTAATTAATTAACTGCAATAAATTATCACATATATTTTCAAATATACCCAAGTATTTTAATATTTGCCCTTTGGCATATGTCATTAGTGTCAGAACAGTTCGTGCACTTCATGCGATGAAGGTGCATGAGAGGCAAGGAGAGAGGTAATAAAACGGTTCTGCAGAACAACTCCATTATAAAAGGAACATTTATGGTGTCGTTCTGGGTAATTCTAAAGTATAAAAGGAATAAACCAAATGGGCGCATTCAAGAGTACTCAGCCGCTTAATGGCTGGGTAAGCGGAGTGTCAAAACTGTCAAAATAAAGCCATCTTATTGGTTTCATTTGACAATTTTGACACCTGTAAAACTAAGGAGTAAAGTGGCTGAGTACTCCTTAATAAGCTACAGTTAGAGATGAAAACTTGATAGCACAATAATAATAGTCGCTCGTTGCAACCATCGAAAAGATGTAATTGCTATTTTAAGCATATTTCTGTCAGCACTTTTAAGGTTAACATTACGGAAGTTGCTTCGCTATCGGAGCTGGCTTCCAAAAGTTTAAAATTCAAATGCCAGGTATTTTAATTTAATAATTTAAATTATTTAAGAAATTTTAACGATTTAATATATTTTTGAGCTTTTACATGCTTCTAATGTAAATAATCATATTAGTGCAGATAGAGAAAAATAACGCAATACTAACTTTTGGTTATTAGCTTGAAAATTCACTTCCTGGAATTAGTCGAGCGGGAGTCCATTACATATTACGTATATACAGGGTAATTCTTAACTTAAAACCATAAAACGGGGAGTTATTGTTAAAAACAAAAAATTGGTATGGAAAAGAAGTTTTTTTTAATTTTTAATTAAAGAGATAACAAATTATTTTGATGAACATGCAAAGTTTATGCATATAGGTTAAGAATCACCCTGTATACAAGCGATCGTCCAACCTTGTGCCCAAAGATTTTAAATTATTTTGTGCGTCTATGGAGAAAACTATAGATCTTAATGATAAAATGTAATTATATAACTTGTTTTTACCTAACCTAAGTATAAATCATAATTCTTCTTACTTGCTTACTTTTAATGTATAATTTCCTGGTAGAAGTATCCTCCAATACTCTCCAGTATCTTTAAAGCTAGTAAAACTCATATTTCTTCCCACAATTTCTAATTTAGCATCACCAATTGGTGATCCAAATGTTTCATCAAAAACTTGCCCAAAAATTCCTTTATGAGCTTCTTTACAAAACATTAAGATCGCCTACAAAAAGTATTTTTATACTAGTTTTTTCTAATATAGTAATTATAATATTTAAACACTTTTTTTGTAATAACTACTATAAAATAAATATAAATTTAAACACAAAATGCTGAACTTACGTCTCTGTTTTCTTCCCAGAGTTTTGGTAATTCAGCGGCTTTTGGATACTTGCAACAAGATACTTCCAATGTTATTTCCATGCAACCATGTTTAAAATAATTATAATCTTGCATTCCACCTGCAAAAAACTCTTCTTAAAATAGATAGGTGTTAGTTCTACTTTTATACTACTACTACTACTACTATTTTATCACTAGAGCCAATAAATATAAGGAACAAAAAGTTATATCATTTTAAACATAAGCAAACACTGCCGGTTGCACCCACTACATTTTACAACATAAAAGTAAGCAGATTTTGATTCCTTGCCCTAAGAAGCTTTCTAAACCTAAATTTTCAGAAAAATTAAAAATTACTAAAATAAAATAAAATCTTTTACACCCTGTATCCCACCAACGATCAACTTTTTGAGAAGGAAAATTGTGTTTTTATCGTTATGCCCCTTTAAATGGTACCTGTGCCCTAAAAAAATTACAAGAACCAAGTGTGTGGTTTTCCAAATCAGAATTAAAAAAGTCGGTTTGCCTGCAAAGTCAGTTTACTGACGATAGTTGAACGTGACAACGTCATAAGAAAATACGGATGGAATGGATGCATTTTTCAAAAGAAAATTAAACAATTTACACCACATTCCCTTTTCACTGCACTTCCTACTTGACAAAAACAAGAAATGTATTATTGTATAGCGGGCGGACCGCTCAAAGTATGAGAGCAACAGATGTCAAATGCTACCGAATGCGAATGCCGATAGTGCCTCTTCCGCGCTCTCGCTTGCACTTGAATCTTCAAATGGTACGCCGCATGAAGCGTAGTTCATAAGCTTTTTTTTTTGCTTGCGAAATGCGATTTGCGAATCGTGTTTCAATTGGTCAATTTGTAACGAAACATTTGAAAGTCGTCACAAATTGACCAATCAGAACAAGGTTCGCAATTCGCAAATCGCATTTCGCACGCTTATGAACTAAGCTTTTGTCATGTATTTTTGAGCGTGCAGCCGGCTTTATCGAATTATAAGACGTTATCACGTCACAAACTTTTCCCCTATAAAGTTGTACTAAAAATTGTTAATTTTTAGATGAAGTATATATATGAGTATAATGTTGATATTTTTATTTTAGAATAAAATTTAGCGTCTAAAGTTTATGCAGTATACCAGATTTCATAATTTTAGTAAGCAAGGTTTCGAAAATGTAAACTTTTATCCCCAGGGTGCATTATTATAAGGGGCGTAGCTCATTTCTTTTTAAATATTTATAAAAACTTTTCTTTATAAAATTAGGTCAGAAAAACAACCTTAATTTTTTTGCACATTGTAATGTTATTATTTGAAAACGGTTGGAGATTCACACCAACTGAAATGATGTGTATTAATAAACAAATTTATACAATTAAAGATCTAGATTTTAGTAATATTGAATTGTATTAAAGTATTATAGATTTAAAAAATCTCTTGCGTATCTAGTTATTTTGTGGAAATATTTAACCTCCAATAAGTTTTTATATTTTGTTTATTTAAAATAATAAATTTTACAACAAAAGGACTTACCTACAAAGTAATACCATTGGGCACCGTTAGTTATTCCATTTGGAAATTCAGTATCAGAACCTCTGCAGTGAACTCCAGAATACATCGTCTGGTGGTTTTCAGCATAAACTGTAGCTAGATGTTTAAAAACATCGTCGTCAGGAGTACTTGAAGATTGAGGGCCTAGGTGATAATTAGAACCTTAAAAAATAAAATAAGAAAGTAAAAAATAATTATGTAGCATGGCTCATTTCTCTTTATGCAGCGTGCCCTTTAGATCCTATCAATTAAGTTTCAATGTGTTGAACACTAGCAGGTAAAGATTAGACAAACGCCTACATTATGTCAACTCCATACATTGACTTTTTTAACTATAAGGAAATTATTTATGTACAAAAGTTACATGTAAATGTAGAGCAAAACTTACTTTTTCTTTAATCGTATCAAACGGATAATTGGCAACCATGGCACCGCCATGAAAAGAGGCGGATAATATAAAAGGTATATTTTCCATCCATTTCATTACAGCAAGTGTTTCAGGTTGGGGTTTAACTAAGTTTTCATGGTAATAATCTAAAGTATAAAAATGGACTCTTGCAATAGTTAAAAATACAGCTAATAATTATTGTATTAAAATTTAACAAAATGTCTACAAAGTAACTAATTTTAAATACATCAAACGTCATAATAAAATTAGTTAAAAAATAATTTAATAAAATTAAAAATTTTAATAACAGACACAACTTTTAAAGCAAAATTCTGTCTGAAATTAATATATTATTTATATTAGCAAAAAAACGTTTTTTTACATTTGCTGCTTCAATCAAAAACATTTTTAAAGTAAATTAGTTCATTACAAGCACTTTTTTGGACCTCTGTACTAAGGTCAGTGTTTTAAATTACCCATCTATTCTGTGACAGCGTTTACAAATTTCGGCATTTAAGGGTTTCTGAGCAGGTAGAATTGAACACTATTTATGTTAGTTGCAATAAAGAAACTTGCCAACTTTTAAAAGATTCCAAATTTCCAAAGTTCAATCCTTACCGGTTACCGAGATATGACGACGCCGCAATTTTATTAAAATTTGGCAAAAATGCTAATATCACTAGACAGTTAGGCATGTCAAAATACTCCTAAATACCAAATTTTGTAAACATAGCTATAGCGGTTTTGGAGATATTTAGGCACTAAGTTTTTGCTTTTTGCTAAAAGTGTGGTAGGTACATCATATATCGACAACTAACAGAATTTTAAAAATTTAGAAATACATTAAATTGGATCCGCCCAATTTAATGCAATAAAAAAATGGAGCATTCCATTTTAAAAACCAAAAAAAAGATACGTGTAGCACAAAACTGGGAAGTTTGGTAAATGTAGTTTAAGCGGTTTTAAAAGATATTAAAACTTGTGGTACTTTTTACTAACCCAGCTATAATATACTATAAATATAGTAATGTAACTGCACATAAAACACTAAAAACAATTATTATTAAGCTCACTAAACTTAAAACTAAATTAATGGTTTGACCTAATACACCGACGATTAATATCCTGTCTCGACTTCTGTATCCAAAAACTCACCAAGTGACACATATGGAATATTATTTATTTACGTTTTAAGTTACTTAGGGAGTTTTACCGTTACTACAAAAGTCTTTTCTGTAGTTAGTGAACTTTAGTATTTTACTTAAGGGCATTAGAAGTGAAACATTGCAGTTTTGAGTAGTTCATATGAAAGAACTATTATCGCAAGTAACTTGGGTATGCTCAACTCATTATTGAGAAAAATGTTAGTGACTTTTCCCTTTATACCGACGAAATATACTATCACAATTACAAAGTTTTTCAATGCCCCATTAATAGTATATTACATTACAAGTGTGGAAATGTCTAATTTCACACGAGTGGGAATATTGTAGCACGAGGCGTTAGCCGAGTGCGACAAACCCACGAGTGTAAGAAAGTCATTTTCACACGAGTACTGTACACTATTTTTCCTACGACCACAAATTATTCACCAAAAAAAAATTAAAGTTTGTCTTTACAGAAAAATAAAAAACAATTAAGAACTTTGCAACACTAGGGTGATTTTTACTTTGTAACACTAGTGTGATATGTACTTTTCCTCACTGCTATATTCTACTGTTTTGACAATATTTTTACATCGAAAATTACCTACCTAGAAGCATTATATATAACTTTTATCATTTTGGAATTTAAAAGGCCCTCACTTAATAAAAATTGTATGGTTTGGTTAGGTAATAACGGTAATAGTTTAATACGGTTTTCTGCTATTTTAAGGGTTTTTTAAAAATTATTGATATTTATATATTTTAAACACTCTTTTAAAGAAAACGTAAGTGGCGCATATCCAAAATATTTCGTTTTTGAAAAAATATTAGTAAACAAACTTACGGGACCAGGGAGTGAAAAGGGGTGCTGGTGGGGGTAAAATTGGTAAAACGAGTTAATGAAACTGAACATCACATGTAAAATTAAGTAAAAATTACATTTTTTATCTTATTTTCTAAGAAAAAATTTAAAAATATGAAAATTGTAAATGCATAACGAAAAGTCATAAAAGTAAGAAAAAAACGACTACTAAACGTCAGTTATACCATGCAAAATATGGAAAGCATTTGGCAACGTCGGAAATATCTGATTCTATTTATAAATGGATAAAAGAAAGTGGATTCATAAAGTGTGTATTAGCCTCCGGTTTGATTAAGGAATTAAAAAAAAGATTTAACCAGTTGTTTGAGTACATTAAGACAGAGAGAAAGAAATTTGATCTATAGGAGTTTTTCTCTGGCGCTTTAGGTCGAACGGTCAAGCAGCAAGGCTGCCTCTATAAAGTGCGTGCTCAAAGGTAGGAAGGAGATTTTTAATTTGATCTACTTACCTGACAACAGTGTGCCACTTAGCGAGCAGTCAGTGAAAGATTGTTTTTGTGGTTATGTCTATTTTTGTTTATGTTTTTATTTTTGGGAAATTTTATTATTACTCTTTTTAATATTAGAAGAGAGCTTATGCTGTGTAGTTACTTAGGTAATTATTTAGAATACGGTTTTCTGCTATTTTTAGGATTTTTAAAAATTTATCTATACTTACATATTTTAGACACTCTTCTAAATAAAACGTAAGTGGCGCACATCCAAAATATTCCGTTTAAAAAAAAATATCAGTAAACAAACTTAAGGGACCGGGGAGTAAAAAGGAGTGCTGGGCGGGGTAAAATTGGTAAAACTAGTTAATGAAACTGAACATCACATGTAAAATTAAGTAAAAATTACATTTTTTCCACATATTTTTAAAAATAAAGATAAAAAATATGATAAATATAAATTTGTTAATTCATAACCTAAAAGTGGAAAGAAAAACGACTAAAAACATCAGTTATACCATGCTAAATATGGAAAGCATTTGGCAACATCGGAAGAGTCTGATTCTATTTATGAGTGAATAAAAAAAAATTCACACAAACTGGATTTCTTAAAGTGTCTCTGGTGTAATTAAAGGATTTAAAAAAACGTTGACTAACAAAAACTAACCTGACCACCCTTTATAATCCCTTTTTATTAATAAACATTTATACAATGTTGCCAATTGTCCATAATAAAAGTGGACAAATGCCAAAAAAATTTTTTTATAAAAAAAAAATATATAATATTATTAAGGACAACTAATAGATAACATGTACGTCAAAACGTTTTAAAAAATCGTTAAAATAGCAGAAAACCGTATCCTAAATAATTACCGTTACTTAACGTTAATAAGATGATTTTCGCTAATTTGGGTTCTACTGTTTAAGGTAAGTAAAAAGTTTTGTTTACTGTCACTACAATAAATATGTCACTTGCAAAACCAATAGCAGTTTTTAGAATGACATCATTATACATATCACACGAGTGCTGTAAAGTACTTTGCAACACTAGTGTGATATAACGCATTTTCTATGCATGAAACCAGTGTGCTATTTGCTATTTTCGCAAGTAGTCGTAGGAAAATAAAGTTTGTGGTCGTATATTACTTTTGGGCCACCCTGTATACAGAAAAAGCCATGAAAAACAGCTCTACAAAAAACGAAAATTGAAGCGTGTTTTCAAGAAACAAATCACTAAATTTTAAATTATTTTTTTTCAAATCCACGCGTCTTTACTATTAAATATGTTGAATGCGTTTTTACCCCATGCTAAAAAGATTTTTTTTTGTTTTTAAGCGGTTACTTAAAACAAAACTCTGGATAAGCCACTGTAATTTGACCAACCCGATATATAAAAATTAAACAAAGCAGACAGAATAACATATTTTTCAAAAAGGGTTAACATAAGTTACATTTATAGAAAAAAATCCATATAATTACCAGGAAAACTTCTATTCAGATCCGTTTGACCTTTTCCATTTTTTCTTCCTTTATCAAAATTTACACATTCAGGATTAACAGCTTTTGTTCGTTCAAAACCATCTGGGTTTAGTGACGGCAAAATATGTATCCTGGTATTATTAAGTAGCCAACATATTGTTTCGTTTCCTTTTGATACTCATCTCTTAAATACTAAAAAATATACCTTAGTAAAAAAATTAAAGGATACCAAAAATCAAATTTTTTGAGGTTTTTCAAGTGACTATACTTCGCTTAAAAATAATCGTAATAAAATTTAAAAAAAGTTCGATACGACCACTTCACGCTGAGATATTGAACTTTGAATGAAAAAGGAGTGTTTTTGTTTTAACCATCAATATCTCATCAACCGCTGGTTGCACAAGAAAATTAGTGAGGATTCGATTCAATCCATCGAGCCGGTTTTTTTTATTCGATCGAATTTGTAAAAGAATTAAAGGATAACAGTTTTGATTTAAATAATATAGCTGTAGTGTTTAAATCAGTTATGAAATTTTTATTATCTCTTTAGATATACAGAGTAAGTGAAAGAGTAAGAAATTTTTAAATGGAATTACTGGGGTACGGACTAAAGGATGCAGAAGAAATGTAAATAATGGGGTTTAAAATAATAAAATAAATGAATATAGGTGTATTATGTGGGGACTTTTTTATCAACTTTTTATTAAGGGGCCCGTATCTTTGACTCGTACCAGGCCCCGACAAGGATCTCGACGGCCCTGAACGCCCTGTATATTATATCATCATTATAAAGATCGTCCAAATAACTTTACAAAAATACCGCATTTAATATGTCTATTTGTATTAGTTTTGGATATAATAATTTTGTATATAAACAGTCCCATAGGCTCGCTGCCCTGTGCGCCGTTAAATCATTGGAAAGAAAATTTACATACAGTCTAATCTGGCACCACCTGTAATTCGACAGGTCTAGAACTGTTGAAGATACTTTAAAATGTTGGCACTTCTTCACTAATGCATGATTAAATGGGTTGTATAGATGGGCCCATATTTAATTCATTCTGAAAGCGGTGCCGCCAAGTACACAAAAATGATAAAGTAAACAAACCTTTTCGAATGCACATAGCCTCGGACAGAGCCTGATTACATATTTTTAGATAAATAATAAAAATACATTGCTAAAACACGTATCACCTACTTACAAAACATTCTCTTATTTCGCCTCTGCCTACTATAAAACCGGTGGCTCGTAGCGTGGTACTAGAAACTCGTCGGGTTAAATATTTCTTGCTGCAATAAATCATTGTTCACAAAAGAGTTTCTTTCCTTTATCATTTTTTGTGTACTTGGCGGCATCGCTTTCAGAATTAATTAAATTTGGACCCATCTTTAACTTGCATGCGGCCACTACTATTATGCTCAATGCGTTTCTATTTATGTGTCTATTGTTTCAGTCTGTCGGATTACAGCTGGTCGCGGGTCTACTGTATAAACCGAAACTGGCCAATCTTGCAACTGATTTTGGAAATCCAAAACTTGGGAGATTATTTGTGTAAACTGTCCACTAAAAATAAAAAATATACTTACATAAAGAAAAATGAAGTAACAGTTCCCTTCCAACCACTTCATTTCCATGAATATTTCAATAAGTTTGACATTGGGTATTTTTAAAGTGCCATCTTTAACGGCGGTAATTTCTGCTACCCAAAGATCGTTTTCTTAAGAATAAACATTTGTATTAAAAATTAAATCGGACATTAAACAAAATTATAAGTACCCCCACAAAAAAAACAACATTATTCAAGTCGTCGTTGTGCTACTGCAAAACTTTCATATTAAGGTTTTTGCAAATGCGTGGAAAAGAGAACAACATTTGTTTACTTTTCATCAAAAGTACGAGCTTAAGGACGTTCCCAAAAAAATCACTTTTCTTAGAATTTTTCTAAAATTTTGTATACACATTATTATAAATGTCCTCTATAAATAGGATTTTTTTAATAGGCCTTGCGGCACTAAATTTCGAGATATAAAATTTTAAAATTTGCATATTTAACATGTAAGTACTATCCTGACGGACATTTTAGGAAACGTTTAATTAAATATCATTCTAACTTTTCTTACAATTTTTACCAAAAACTGAGAATCAATAATTAAGAATATAACAAACGTTTAAAAAAAAACACATGCAAGCGTTACTCGTATACGAGGTATCTCAAAAAAATGTAAATTTTGCTCAAGAGGTACTATTATTTCTTGCAATATCGAAAATTTTATATAAAAAAATGTTTTGAATTAGAAATAGAGTTTAAATATGCAAATTTGTTTATTTTAAAAAATTATTTGTTTTATTTTTTTTTTTTTTAACCATAACGAGCATTTCTGTGATTTTTCCCTGTTTTGCCAGTTCTTAAGTTTCCTTTACACTTTACATTTTGAAATAAGTATGCGCTATGTACAAACTTAAGTTCTGACCATCACATAATTTTTTTAAGAAAGTTCTTATTAATACACAAGTTTGCATATTTGAAAAATATTTTTAATCCCAAACTTTTTTAATTTTTATTAAATTTTGAACATAAGAAATGTTTATTAAAAATATAATTTGTAAATTTTATAAAGATTTACCTGAAAATACAATACTTTATTAATATTATATTATACAGGGTGTTCATTTAAAAACTTACCCCTATCTGCGAAAGGAGTCAGATTTAAGAAAATCGCAGAAACACGTCAGGCTATTTATTAAAAGAAAACGTTTTTACAAAAACTCGATGGCGCCTCTTTAACCCCTTAACCTCCAGGGCTACCACCCCAAAATTCCTTAATGAGAAGAGCGGTCAAGTAATACATTATTTTAAAGCTCCTGACGAGTACTTTATAACCATAAAATATAAAGTCAATATCTTTACCTACTACAAAATGGCGATGCTTTAAAAATAAACCAAATACCTGAATGGGATGGCCATGTTTTCGAAACTAATAAAGTAGGATGTACTTAATGGGGTATTTTCTTAAAGCTCTTATTATTCGTAATATAATATACAGGGTGATTTATAAAAAAATATATTAACTTTTTATCATACCCTGTATATTATTACGAATATAACCATTTAAAAGATTTTTAAAATACCAATTAAGTATTTGGGTAATTTTTAAAATACCATCATTTTGTAGTAGGTGAAAATATTTACTTAATATTCCAAGGTTTTTAAGTACTCGTCAGAATTTAGTCATTCTTTAATAATTATTTGAACGTAAATATAACCCTAAAAACATTTCAAAAGAAATATGTTTTTATAATCGGAGTAGAAAAAAATTTAATTCTGAAATTTGTGTGAAAAAGTTGATTTTTTGAAATATTTAAGAAAAAATCCAGGTTTTAAAAGCAAGTTATCGGTTTGTATTTTTTTCTTCTCGTAAATTTTATCAAATTTTGTTCACAATTCCCAAAGGCTAAAATATCTACCTTTTTATTTAACGGTTTTATTTAGTGAAATTTTTATCATAATATTTGCTCTGGATACCTACTCTATGCCAAACGATTTTATTATCTGTCTGATTAATACCCCAAATTGATAAGAGGATTGGTACGATCTGGTAGCTAGGACTTACCGAATTATTTTTTAACTTTTAGCTGATAATTAGAGGCATCTGAAAATTTTGCATAAAAAATTGTGGATTAAAAAAATGTACCTCAGTATTGTTTTTTTAACAGATGATTTTTTAAAATTTGGAATTTGTCGATGACATTTGATTAAATTCACAAAAAAACAACAAAAGGGATTCGCTTTTGTAACTTTTTTTTGGAGGGGAAGGAATCCAAAAAAGTCCGTTTTTGCAAATTTAAAAACTCTTTTTTTTTACCAATATGTTACGCCACTGAGCAATTCGGAATAAAGCTCAGGTAGGTAAGTTTTATTTTTAAATAGGTATGTTTTTTAAGAAAATGCTAGAAATTGGTTTGTTTACAATCAGTTATAAAATCTTAAAACTATTTAATCAATTTTTCACAAAATCTCATTAGAAACTAATATGTAGGTACTGTTCATACAATCCAAATAAGTGTTGTACACTGTACTTACCATCCCAAGTTTGTCCTATAGAATACACATTAACCCTTAACGGTTCATTAACAGTTTCATTAAACGTTTTTAAAATGGTCTCCATTTCTTTGTTGCTATGATATTTAAATTCTAATGCACAAAATGTTTCAGCACACAAAGTTGCTAACAGTGTTAAAAAGCATAAATTTTTCATAATGAAGTTTAACAAAATAAACCTGTTCAACAGACTGCGGTTTTTCAGAAACTTATCTTGCTAAACCGTACCGATAAAATAAGTTTAACATCTAATGTTACTTTCTGAAGTTTTGTTATTGCGTTTCCTACTTAATGTATGTTTTATTTATTTTTGTACGCTATCAAACCAGAAATAAAATAATGTATTTATAACTGATTATATTTGATTTTTAATAGACTGGTTTATTTTACTTTCATTGTTTCTTTTAATTAAATAATTCACATAAAAAATGACCAATTATATAGGGTGTCTCTAAAAGTTCTGTACAAAATGTTACCACATATTTCTTGGACCAAAATACAACAATCTAACCCAATTTACCTTAGTCGAAGTTTTGCGAGATACAGGGTGTCAAAGTTTTCATTTTATTTTAGTTACTTTTAAATATTATTTTTGACATTAGAAATATAGTAAAATAAAAATTCCTTTAAATTTTATAACCGAACTATTATTATTGAATATTACTTGTTTAACCATTATTATAAAATTAGGTGTTGGGGGTTTCCTAGTGTGAGAAATCAAAATCTGCTCATGTTTTTGTTGTTAAATCTAAAGGGAGCCACCTGCAGATATTTTTACGTTAAAAACGCCATAACTTTTTTATGCCTTTGTATAATAAAGCTTCAGTGACAAGTATCTATTTTAACATATTTTCTGAACAAAAAATGTATATTCATTAAATATCTCTACGACTAACCGTTTTAGAGATATTTAAGGTTAAAAGTGTTATTCCATACAAAACTTTTCTTATGCAAACTTGTGATTTATGAAACCAACAGCATTTTTTGCCTAGCGAGAAACGTGAGACGACAAAATAGGCACTTAAAAACAAAACCGAATTTTATTGGGGGTTTTGCAGGACTTTATAATTGTGATGGTATATTATTGATAGCTATTTTTTGGTTCTATAAAAATATATAAAAACCAAATAGAATTTTTTAAATAAATTAATATTTCATTGGCAAAGGGGCGCCCAGTCGAGGGGCTACGCCACTGATCTAGGCTACCTAGAAGCCTCCAAAAGGTCTGTCCAAAATGCTGCCACAAATTCTTTGAGCTAAGATTTCTGCAATGGGTTGTTCTATGAGACTAGCGGTTGTGTAAAGCCTTATTTTTCTTGTGGTTAGATTTTGTAGGTACAGACCTTTTTTGTTTTTCCTTATCAATTCCTTTATTACTCTCTTTGTAATATGTCTTGCCCCCCCAAATTAATGATCATTTTCTTCTGGTTGTTTTTTGGGTGAAGACCCTATTTTTATTATTTGCTTATCAATTCCTTTATTCCCATCTTTGTAATATATGTTGCCCACCCCCAAATCAAAATCATTTTCTTCTGGTTGGTTTTGTCGGTGTCGGTGAGGACCTTTTTTTTCTTGGTGTATTGCCCGCTCCTTCCCCCATATCCTCTTCAGCGTACGGCCTTGTGTGAAAGTAAAAAAATTAAATAGAATTTTTGAAATCCTGTAGCTTCTTAACGATCAACTTTTCGAATGTAAATTTCATTAGATCGTTGTAATTTGACTCAAAGAATTTGTAGCTATAATATATTATTATATCCCACGGATAATCAAATTGTCCTACTGGCAACCATTTAGTTATCCAAGTAACTGGTTGTCCAAACGACATTTTTTGAAGTTTGAACTGAGACGCATTAAAGTCAATTGTAGGAAACTTTTTTGACTAATGCCGCAGTTACAATAGAAAGAAAATGACGATTGGTCCCAATCATTGACCAAGAATACAGACTTATACCAGCAGTGTGCACACTAATCCATTAACATTTTGATTTTAAAAATTATCGCAATTGTTTAACCTCCTTCGGTGCGATGGACTTCATTGGGAGCTAATATACAGTGTGTCCCAGAATAGGTGTTACAAAAGGACAAATGAACCAAAAATGTTGGAATATTTAAACGTTCTTTTATGAAAACTGGTCGCATGGTCCAAAACTGATAAATACAAAATTTTACGTCGATTGGTAATATACAGGGCGAGTTATAACTAAAAATATAAAAAATTACCAGGATTAAAGTACATTTATTTTTAAATATAGGATACAATTTTGTAAATGTTGTAGAGAATTAAATTTTATGTAAAAATTTAAAGTTAAAGAATTGAAGTAAAAAAATCAGCAATTTTTTACATTATGCATTAGCATTTTTTAAAATACTTGGCTTAAGGCATCGAATTTTATTTTTTTTTATTTTTTTATTATTAAATTTTCTTTCAACTTTTGCTTTCTCTTGCCCATTATTTAAGTTGTAATGCGTAATCAAAAAATTGACAATTAAATTTTTTTAACTCTCATGCTTTAACTTCAAATTTTGACATAAAATTCAATTCTCTACAACATTTACTTATACAATTTTGTTCTATTTTTAAAAATAAAAGTAGTTAGTTCCTGGCCATTTTTCATATTTTTAGTTATAACTCGCCCTGTATAATACCGGTTGAAGTAAAATTTTGTATTTATTAGTTTTGGACCATGCGACCAGCTTTTCCAAAATTTCATTTTAAAATTCCAAAATTTTTGGTCCATTTGTCCTCTTGTAACACCTATCCTGGGACACACTGTACAGTGAGGGTCAAGAGTCTGGAATAAATTCGTGTAATTTTGTAGAAACCGGACCGCAACTCCGTTTTTGACCAAATTTGGTATTCTGGGGTTTTTAAGGGAGCTGATCACGAATCTGAAAGAATTTTTAGTCGGAAACATTTTATTTATATAACCTTATTTTACTATATCCCCTCTTCTTTTTGCACACAATTCTTAATTTTAAGTTAAAGTGGTACACAAAATTTGATTTTCACCTTTTAAACCCCATTTTTCTCCGAATTTTACACTTTTTTAATTAAATTGCGTAGCTTCACTTTTAATGGTTTTTAATTATGGTGAATGCGCCGGACAGTTTATGCATGGCTTGCTGCGTTTTTAAAGGAACCCTTTCCAATTTATTTGATAAAATGTGAAAATACTGTGGGCCACTTTAGCTTTAAATCAAGAAGTGTGTGCAAAAAGAAGGGGAAACATGGTGAAAATAAGGTTAGTTTAAATATCAACTTTCATAATGGATATCTCGGAAAAGAAACTTTTCCGACTAAAAATGTTATTTGATTCGTGATTAGCGCCCAAAAAAAACAACCCATATACCAAATTTGGTCAAAATCGGAGTTGCGGCCAGTTTCTACATAATTACCTAAATTCGATTAAAATTAAACGAAAGATTTTTTATTGAAACGCCCGGACGTGTCAATTATTGATTTTAGGGGAAAACATTTTTTTGCCACTTCCTGTACAGGGTGTTTCATTTTCGATGGTTTTACGGAGTATCTCGAAAACCGTAAGGAATCATAAAAATCTAATATGGGACTCCCGATCTCCTTTTTGAGAAAACAACTATATATAGTGAAAGTAGTTCATGGCTATTGCAATCCATCTCGGAGCTAGAGGGTGATTTTCGGATTTTGCCCATTTTTATAATCTTTTTTAACTCGTTTGCTATTAAAGTTGTGAAAAACTTAAATATGTAATTAATAATAAACAATATTAAATATAATTATGTATAGTTTTTTCCGTAGAATATTGTGGTGTAATTAGTTTTCTTCTATTGGTTAGTTTTTAAGAAAATTAACTAACTTATGTTTTTTCTTATGGAACACACTGTATATTTTTATCTGTATTTATTAAGCAATCTTTTGCCTTTTAAAAATATAATTACGTATGTATGTTTTATTTAAAGTTTTACCGAAAATTAACATTTTTTATAAATTATGCTTTTTTTATAGAAGGCCATGACTGAAAATGACAAAACACTATTTTTCAATAGTCACTTTTTTGGTTCCGCTACCCCAACTTGATATTTTATTAAAAATAAATTTTTATATTTTAAATTTATTTAAATTAACCAACAAGTTATATTTTTAAAGCTAAGCCAAGCAAATTAAAATATTCTCTAAATATAAAAGTTAATTGGTAATAAAATTTTAGTTAGAGTAGCGAAATAAAGAAAGGTCTTGAAAAATACTGTTTTGTCATTTTCAGTCATGGCCTTCTCTAAAAAAGGAAAATTTATGGAAAATGTTAATTTTCGGTAAAACTTTAAACAAGGAATACATACTTATATATATTTTTAAAAATCTGAAAAAAACTTAATAAATACAGATAAAAATATATAGGATGTTCCATAAGAAAAACCTAAGTTGGGTAATTTTCTTAAAAACTAATTGCATCACAATATTCTACGAATAAAACTACACAATTAACCTATTTACAGTTTTTCTTAACTTTAATAGCAAACGAGTTAAAAATGGGCCAAATCCGAAAATCACCCTGTAGCTCCGAGATGGATCGCAATAGCCATGAACTATTTTCACTATAGTTGTTTTCTCAAAAAAAGAGATCGGGAGTTCTACATTAGATTTTTGATATTCCTTACGGTGTTCGAGATACTCCGTAAAACCATCGAAAATGAAGCACCCTGTACTGCAACCGTCTAGCAGGGGTGAGACGACCAAAATTTTAAATGGGAAGAGGGGTTGAGTAATACCTTAGTTAATTAATAACCTTAAAACCTCTGTCAGCTAAGACAATAAATTGGTTAGAAAATGAACGTCACAGCGACACTTCTTCTGTCTTTAAAGCAAGATATAGATGTTTTAAACAAGCTTGTTCAAGATATACCCAAATCACAAGAAGTAGCGCAACTTAGATCTTGGCTTTTTCCATCCAAAACATATGACTTTATAAATCCAATTATTGATGACAAAATATCTAAAACCGTATCTTATCAAAACTGCCTAGAGGTTACTTTGGACAGGTAAGTGACTATATTAAGACTAGAATCGTAAGTACGTTAGAACTCAGCCCTTTATTCTTTATTTACTGGCCGAAGACCAAAGATAAAAACATTAAAAAATTGATTACCTATATAGAAAAGAATGTATAAGTATTTACAAACCGGACGCTATCGCCGAATTTTAATGATGTTTGTGTATACATGAGGTATTTTGGGGCGCTGATTACGAATCTGAAAGAGTTTCTTTTGACGCGTTTCATTTTTGAGATATTAATTATTGGACTTGAATAGGAAACGAACCTAATTTCACTTTTTTTTTTAATTTTTAGTCGGAAATATTTCGTTATATGCTACATTATTTCCACCATATTCCCCCTTTTTTCCACTCAGTTCTTGAGTTTTTTACTAAATTGGCACTTATTGGGGAGGATGGCCTAAAATGACATACTTTATAAATTTTTGCTCATATTAAAAAAAAATGAAATTTATTATTACCAGATTGTAAAGTGCCTTTATAACTTATTCTTAGTCATTACTTAAGCGAGGGTTCACCTAATAGCAGCATAGAAAAAAGATAACGACTAATTTTCATAATGTCTCAAAGTATGTCATTTTAGGCATGGTGTTCAGATAAAATGACACAATAGCTTAGGCTAAAATGGCATATACCTTTAAAATCATATTGTTTTCTTTTGAAACACCCTGTAGATCTTTTTACTAATTGATAGACCTTGTATTCCCGGTGGCGCCGTAAACAGACCCTACCCAAGAACCTGGCCTTATGTTCTCTAAGAAATCGGACACGCCATTTTTAAAGAAACAATCTATTTTATAATGTCAAATATTTAATATGTAAACTAAAATTTTAAATAATAAATATGTTTTAAAATTGACTGAATTAAGCCAGAAGTTGCCGGTTCGATCCCCAGCCGGAAAGACATTTTTATAGGCAGTAGTTATTTAAAAATAACATCCGTGGTGGCACTACCGAGTTATCTAAAAGTGCTGTGAAATACAAATTCTGCATGTTTTAATGCTTGGACAACGTTGATAGAACCGGGGAAAATTTTTTCTATTTCTTTTGTGAAATAATTTTTTTAACGAAATTAATCGTTATTTTGGATAACTTAGTCCCTATGCTGTACTTTAAGAACTTTATATTGACAAAAATACCTAGTAACTAACTATAGTGACTGACTTTTTAAACCAATGTAATACCAGGATTGGATATTCATAAATACTGAAAAGCAACCAAAAAAAATGTTCTTATATCCAATAATTACTATATTCAATACTTGAAATCCCAGTATTTGAACACTGAAAACCAGTATTCGTATATTATTATTTAAAGCGGTATTCACAATAGAAAATCTCAAACACTGACCAAAAAGTGTTTAGTCGAATGCAGAATACCAAACACGATGTATTTGAATACGATTCAGAATACCAAGTATTTGAATTACTACCCAACTCTGTTATCAGTATCCTTTTCTTTTTTAGGTTATATGTGATATCACGACTCATTATTCTTTACATTAACGATGTTAAATTGATCAAGGATGTAAATAAGGAAATAATTTATCCACCAAATCGACTAACACTTGGCTGTTGTGTAAATTTGCTTTGGAAATGTATTAATACAATGATAGATCAAAAGTACGTAATTACTTGCACTGAAAATGTAATAATACTAAGCTTTAGTTTTAATCAATTAGAACTTACTCTACTTATCAAACATGTTTTATGTCTTGATAATTAAGTTAAGTGTAAATTAAATACCTATTTTAAAATATTGATTGTTGAACAAAATAGAAGGTTATAGACACTTACGAGATTCACATGCCAAGTAAAAATAAATTACTATTTAATCATTACCTCTTTAGCAGAGTCTAAATATTTATTAATATCTAACATTATACCAAACGAACTTACCTGAAGTGAAGTTCGATGTTAATTATGAAGCGTCCATTCCGGAATATATCACTCTTTACCATGTAGTACGCCCCTGTCGTGCTGGCGCTCACTGAGTTGAAAGTTTTTATCTCGTACTGTTCTCTGGGTTCCAACTATTTTTCATTTATTCAACCATAACAAAGAAAAGGGTAGAAAAGAAAGGGTAGGTGGGGAGTGATATATTCGGAATGGACGCTTCATATAATTAACATCGAACTTCACTTCAGGTAAGTTCGTTTGATTATTAATTATATTTCAGCGTCCATTCCTCTATATCACTTTTTACCATGTAGTTGTTTAGAGTATTGGTTGCGATTATCAATATGTATTGTATCATTGTGGTATAGTGTGGTTGTGCATTTTACATATTATTAAAAGTTGTTAAGAAAAATTTTAACACTTTTATTTTATTTCTTTAATTATACATGTTCTAGAATGCTAAAAATAAACAAACAGTAAGTAAATAACATAGTATTAAAATAACTATAACATATTATTTTTCTTCTTAAAATTATGAAAGCAATTGGTTTTAAAGAAGCTATTTTTGTAACGATGATAAAATTGTTGTTGCAAATTGGGAGTTAACACATACAGGTTTGTTATAAAATTTTGTAAAAGTCGTTTGTTCCGTCCATCCCGCTGTCTGCATGATGCATTGAACAGAAATTCCTTGTCTATGCGCACTTGATGTAGAAGCGTGTCGAATTGAATGGGGTTTAAATTTATTGGTATCTATTCCGGCTTCTTTGAGCGATTCCTTAACCCAGCGGCTAAGGCTTTGTTTTGTGGCCTCTCTATATGGCCCTTTGTATGTTAAAAATAGAAAATCTTGACCTGGTTTTCGATAGCCCATAGTTTTTTTTTTTGTAGGCTAGTAATGTTGATGCCACGCAAAGAGTAGGATTTTCAGCAAAAAAAGGTATTTGTAAACATGGTTGAACTTTATTTATGCCGGAGGTTTTTATTGGGTCAGATATAAAAATTTGTAAACCTGCTGAGTTTTCTAAAATATTTGATATTCGGATTAAAGAGATTGTTTGTATTCTGTGGCCCGTCACTAGCGATAAAAGTGTGACTAATTTATGGGATATTTGTTTAAGTGTTAGTTTTGCGTTTGGGCCCAGTGCTTTATAATAATTTATGACCTTAGCCGGGTCCCAAGTGTTATTGTATTTAGGCTCTGATGGGTTTATTTTCGAGATTGCTTTCATGAAACGCGATACTCTTGAGTCGGTTTCGATATGATTTTGTAAAATAAGGCTTAAAGCAGATTTATGTGAGTTCATGGTACCGTATTTGTATTTTTTAGTTTCGAAAATGTTTTGAAGAAATTGAATTACATATGAGATTGTGGGATTGTATAGGGATATTTTGTTTAATTGACAGAATTCCCACCAAAGTTTATATGTAGACTCATATTGTTTTATAGTCGATGGTGATATTGACTTTAACATTGTCTTTATTGCGCATTCTGGAATTTGTTTTTGTCTAAATCCTTCGGAGATAATTTTGCAGCCACCAGGATAAGACTCTTTGCTAGAGGGTGTTGTACTCTGAAAGGAGAGGAAAGAATGTTATCATTGGGTCCCAAATATATTTCTTTCTGTTTAAGTTTTTCGAAAAGGGGTACCATGGTTGGCTAGGCCACCAAGGCACTATCAGTATTCCCTCGGCCTTATCGTTTATTATTTTGTTAAGTGTTCTTAGAATTAGTGAAAAAGGCGGAAATGCGTAAAAATACTGAAAATTATTCCATTGCAGAGTAAACGCATCCACTGCTATAGAATCAGGATCTGGTTTCCAAGACACATATTTTCCACATTTGTGGTTAAGATTTGAAGCGAACAGATCAATATCCGGCCGTCCAAATTCAGATATAACTTGTTTAAAATACCACTGAGACAAGGCCCACTCTGTGTCTATTGACATTGTTCTAGAGGCTCTGTCTGCCTCGTGGTTTTCTGATGATGTAATGTAAGATGCAAAAAGCCAGATATTGCGCTTTTCGCACCATTGCCAGATTTCTTTTGCTAATGACGCAAGATTTTTATATTTGATACCGCCCATTTTGTTTATATACGATAAGGCCGTTGTGTTGTCTGTTCGTATTAGGATATGTATGTTTTCCCTATTTCTGGCAAAGCATTTTATGCCATAAAAAATTGCTAATAATTCTAATTCATTGATATGCTTATGTTTTTGTTTTTCATCCCACCAGCCGTTGGTTGTTTGATTACCTGAACATGCGCCCCAGCCGGTTAAGGATGAGTCTGTAAAAATTACCATATCGAAAGAATCGAATTTAACACTATTATTAGCCTGTAAAATAATATTATGCCACCAAGAGAGGTCTTTAAGTGCCTCTGAGCCTAATTTCATGTTGGCATCGTAATTTTTATTATTAGCCTCGAGAGCGATACATTTGTCCCTTTCCAGTGCCTTGGTGTATAACCAACCATATTTTATGGCTGGGCAAACTGATATTAATATTCCGCAAAGTCTAGATATCTCTCTAATTTTATGAATTTTATTGGTTTTTTGAAACTGTTGGATGTAATTTTTAATTTTGAGTCGCTTTTCCCCGGTAATTCAAGCAACATTTTTTCGCTATTATAAATAAATCCGAGGAAAGTTTGTTTAGTTTTCGGTAATAATTTACTTTTCTCGTAGTTTACGACAAACCCTAATTTTTCTAAGAGGTTTATTGTATATTGAGTATTGTTTTGCAGTCTTCAAAATGTGTTTCCAAATATCAGGAAATCATCCAAATAATTCTACACAACATATATGTTGTTTCCTGATATTTTTAATGAGGGGTTTTATTAATTTAGTGAAACAATAGGGTGCGGAAGATAAGCCAAATGGTAAACAAGTAAATTCTATTCTGGAAATGAGGGGTAATTTGAGAATTCTTCTGAAAAACGTTAAAAGCGGCAACACAGCCTGCACGGTTTATTTGAATTCGCAAACGCTCCGCCGCGCCGTTAGTAGAGATGCAAACGTGCGCCTGAGTGTGCATCGACGGACGGAATTCGTTTTATTTCGGCGTGTAGAGGTGGTAGAAAAGCACGTGGTATTTGCTGGAAGAAATGTAAGTAGTTTACTTTATCCTGTAAATCAAAACTGACTAAGTGTACGTTATTGGGACTTAATCCGATTAATTATATGGGGTTTAAGGAAGGTGTATTTATAAGATAAACATTTTATTGTTATTCTGTTTTTGTTTATTCAGTATTTTGTGAAGTGGGGCAACTTGAGAAATAACTGGGGGCTATTTGAGAAAGTATGGGGGCTATTTGGAAATCGTTAGTCAGTGTTTATTTTTTTAGAATGGTATGAGATAATGGTGCGCACATACAAAAAAACATTCAGCCATGTAAGGAATGGCAAACATTACGTGCCCTATAGGCATTATTCCGAAAATGCATTGGCCAGAGCTGTAGAGGAGGTAAAGAAAGGGCGCTTAACTTTAGCTAAGGCCTCTGAGCGTTTTAAAGTTCCCATCGCAACCATAAGCAGACGTGCTAGAGGAGGTAATGTTTTCGAAAACCCGGAAGACCTGCAATATTTTCTACGGAAGAAGAGGAACAATTTGTCAAATATCTAAATATTGTGGCAACATGGGGATTTCCTTTGACTTATGGGACCTAAGACTTTTTGCAAAAAATTACTTGGATAAAAAAGGTGTACAAGAGACTCGTTTAAAGAATAATTTACCTGGAAGAGACTGGGCTTTAGCTTTTCTGAAGCGACATCAAAAGTTTATATCGAACCGTATATCATCAAATATTTCAACAAAAAGAGCTTCACTTTCGCCAGAAGTGATCGATAAGTTTTTCGATAATGCCAGAGAAATTTTATTAGCGGTAGATCCTAGTCTAATGATAAATTATGACGAAACAAACCTTACTGACAATCCAGGCACTAAAAAATATATTTTTAAAAGAGGATCAAGGTACCCCGAAAGGGTGATAAATTCGACCAAAACCGCCATAAGCTTAATGTATGCTGGTACTGCTAATGGTGATATATTACCAGTTTATGTAGTCTATAAAGGTGAGCATCTTTGGAACTCATGGACTGAGGGAGGCCCTATAGATGCGAGATATAATCGATCCAAAAGCGGGTGGTTCGATTCCATGTGTTTCCGAGATTGGTTTTTTACGGTGGTGGTCCCATTTTTTAGAAACAAACCTGGAAAAAAGGTTAGTAGGTATAACTGAGAGGTTTAAGTATCTTTACCGACATTTAATTTTCATTTTAGGCTCTCATCGGAGACAACTTATCTTCTCACTTTTCCGAAGATGTCCTTAAAACATGCGAGGAAATGGATATTGCATTTATTTGCTTGCCAAGCAATGCGACACACGTCATGCAGCCATTGGACGTCGCATTTTATGCCCCACTCAAGAAATATTGGCGCGAGATTCTAACCACGTGGAAGAAAGGTCAAGGGCGGAAAATGACTACACTCTCAAAAGATGTTTTCCCTAGATTGCTTGTACAGCTTCATGACAAGATTAAAGAGAATGGTAAAGGAAGCCAAAATTTAATATCCGGTTTTGCCAAAACTGGATTGCACCCTTTAAATCCTTCACGACCAAAAGAACGATTACCTGCATCGTCCGCCACAGGTACAGCTTCTAATAATTTAGATTCGAGCGTTTCAGAATCAGTTTTGGACGTTTTAAAAGAAATGCGTATGGGTAATTCTGAGCAGCATAAAGCACCGCGTCGAAAAAGATTGCTGTAGAAGCCGGAAAAAAGTGTTTCTACATCCGATTTGTACCCGTCTGCGTCTACTAGTAGGAACGATCCTTTTAGTTATCCTGAAATTAGTCCATCCGAATCATCACATGATGAAGATCAGCTAGAAAAAGTGACGATGAAGACTATTTTCACTTGGAAAAGCATGATGAAGAAAACCAACCAGAAGAACTTAATGAAGAAGATCTGCAAGAAATCACTGACGATGATGACCTTCCTCTTATTCACCTTAGCAATCTTAAGGTGAATGATTGGGTGGTTGTTCGATATACAGACACAATTCTAAGCCAATGCTATGTAGGTCAGATAAAATCTGTAAACATGCTAAACGGGGAACGGATTTTCAAAATATCATTTTTAAAAAAATCCTCAAAACGGAAAGATTTTTGTCTCCTCCTAAGTTAGACGAGGACGAGATAACAATCGAAATGATTGTTATGATACTTAGCCCCCTAAAATTGAAGGTTCAGGAACCCGGCAATTTTTTAGCTTTTCGAATAATCTTTCAAAACTAAACGTAAAGTGAATAGTTAAATACGGGTAGGTTTGTAAACTGTAACCTTTAAGAAACCTTTATAATATTTAAGGCTGAGTTATTTTTTATTTGTTGTTAATGATTTAAACATTTTTAAGTTACCTTGTTTATGTTTTTTATACTTACTAGTTCTAAAAGTGATTTGCAATGTTGCAAAAAATGCTTTGTATTTTCCTTAAAAGAATATTTTTCTTATTTAAACATGTTTTTTCTAATTTTTTAAAAATGTGTTTTTGTTTTCCAAGTAGCCCCTTTAGTGGATAAACTGCGATTTATGCAATTTTAAGCCATGTTCTCAAATAGCCCCACCCTATGGGGCACTTTGGGAAGACCATGTGGGTCTTTAGCCCAGAAGAGGGAGCCCTTAATCCAATGTAGATAGTAAATGCCCCTATCGCAGGTCTCTCCAATGTCACTAAAAATTGGGCTGTGGCTTGCTTTTGTTTTAAAGATATCCTATGGTTGACATAAAGCAGTTATTTTGCAGTAATTTCATAGCTGTTCTAAAATCTTCCATTTTAAAATGTGATACATTTACGTATGTGTTAAATTCACGAAGGTTTAAAATAAACCTTTTTCCCCCTCTGGCTTGTCCCTAAGAAAAATTGGAGATATAAATTGATTACTTGTTGGGGTACATGTTTTGATAGCCCCCATATCTAACAATTTTCCTATAGCTATTTTTATAAAATGCTGATCTTGTTTGTTAAATTTTTGTTTGGGGATTTTTTGTTGGTGAGGTATTTCCCTGAGGGGAATGGTATAGCCTTTCAGCCAAGATAATAATAATGTGCTTGGTGTGATTTTTTGCCACTCTTTTATGTAATATTTTAAGCGGCCTGCAAAAACTGTATTACTTACTGTTATTTCCTCTTTCTGATGTATTGTCGGTGCGCTGGGTTCGAGAAGTGGCCCTTTTGTGCTCCCATCGCCTCTCGTCGTCGATAGGGCGGGCGAGCTCTGTTTAAAGAATTGTTAGCGTTGTAGCTAGTGCTGACCCCCCTTTTTTTTTGTTGTTTGGTATATGGCGTATAAGGGGTTTTGTAATGAGATGTTGTAGGTACTGATTTTAGATCTTTACTTGTTCTTTCAAAAGATTTTGCTTCTTTAACTTTCTCTGATAGTTCTGTGCCAAACAAAAAGTTATGGGTTTGGTTTGATCAACAGTTTCTTTGACAGATTTACTCAAGCTTGGAGTTATCAGATTTCGTCTGACCATGGTTATGTTATATTGTAAGTCTGTCAAAATACGACCAGAGTCGTTTAAACATTCTAGAAGGTTTTCCTTTATCCCGTTGGGAATATCCATTTTATCCCGTAACAAAATCTCCATTCCCTTTGAGAGCGCTACTAGACCTTTAGATAATTGGTTTTGCTGAGCATGTAAATTTTTATCCCTAGTTAAATTGGGAGTAGACAAAATATTTATAATTTCTGGGTTTACTTCAGGTGGAGTCATGGCTGTACAGTTGGAAGGAAGCACATATTTGTTTAGCAATGGGAGTTTTTCTTCCTTCTCCAATCCGTTAATTAATACATGGCTCCATCTAGAGGTTAGCGCTGGGTGTATAAGAGCATTTTTATCAGGATTTTGTTCTGGATTCTTGCCCAGAATATGAATAAGATTATCTGATATATCCTCATCATTATGAATTTGTAATACAGGGCTCGAATCTATGTTATGTACATTTTCAGGGGGTTCAATGGAAGTCACATCTCGCGGATTGTGATCATCCAATTCTAGTAAGTGAGTCGCCGAACCTTGAGAGATTCGATCTTCACTGTTGTGTCGAGATTCCGTGCCTCTCCGGCTACGATTATCTCTTTGGAGCCTTGAGGATGAGGAATGTCGGCTCAAACTGCGTGATCTAGACCTAATGGCAGATGTCGATCTGCATCTGGTTCTTGATCTACGGCTGATTGCTCTTGATCTGCGATCGTTTGACCCTGAGCGCTTTTTGTGTCTACTTTTCTTTTGTCCATTTTCCGTTCCAGTTTCCTTATTTTCTTTAGCAACTCCTTGTTGGAGATTTCATCTCCTGAATCACTTGATTCAGAACCCATTTTTGCTAAAATATGCTAAAAAATTAAAAAAGACAAATATAGTTTTTGTACTTACTTTTCCTAGTGTTGATATATGGATATCCAAAAGTAAAACAAAATACACACCTTAACCTGCACACCCACACACAAATAAGTCTGTAATCAGTATTCTGATTGACGCGTCGCGTCGGTATCGGATTTCGATAAGTCGAAGAAATTTTCCGGTATCGCGCGACCAGCACTAAAAGGCGAATGAAAATAGTTGGAACCCGAGGGAACAGTACGAGATAAAAACTTTCAACTCAGTGAGCGCCAGCACGACAGGGGCGTACTACATGGTAAAAAGTGATATAGAGGAATGGACTGAAAATAGTTCCGGGTTCATAATCGTGAAGATTAAGACAGTTCTATACCGGGTGGTGAGGCACCGGCTTAATTATTGGCTCCCGTGTACATTTTACAAAATAATGTGAGAAAAGATAACTACACTGTCACTGAATTGTTGGCACTTTTTCTTATGTCAATAAAAACATTTATTTTACAGGTTTCTGTTTGGTTTTTACCTCCATTGGATATAATCCCGGGATCTCGCCCCTTTTGGGCCGTGTTTCCACGGGCCACTTTTTGAATAGTTCGTCCAGCCGTTGCATTTGTTTTATAGTCAGTGGACGGGATCGGCGAGTAACAGCGACAAAAGTTTAATTGTGGTCTCTCAAAAATTAAAAGTCAGCCATTTTTATTTCCCAGCTGATTTTAGTCAGTTTACCCGCTCTTACTTGAAGAAAGTCATGCAAAAGCAACACTCCGCATAACGCAAGTTGATTAGTATTTTGAATCGACATAATATATGTTTATTTAAAGTATATATTTATTTAGGATACTTTACTTTTTATCATTTTATAGGGTTTTTTATTGCCTTTAGTGTTGTATTGTATTACAAATGTTTTAATGCGATTATGCTTATGACCCAAACAGCAAGCTGACGTCTTATTGACGTCTCTTTTTAGTCATTTTTGGTCAGCAAAGACGTCATAAGGTGACAACAAAATGACGTTAAATTGACCTCCTAAGTCACAGACAAAAGACGTCCCTATTAATGATGTCTTTAACATGACGAAAAATTGACGCATATATATTTTTTTAAGCTAAAATGATATGATATTTTATTTGAAAATTGAAATAGGAGAAAAATCCTTACTGCTTGCAATTTCTTTGTACTGCAAGGTCGCATCTCTTGGGACCCTGTCCAACCTGGAGATGCAGATTTTTCACTATAACCGAAGGTATTTCTTTCAATGCTAATTATTATCACCAACCGCAGACCGGTCTCAACCTACTTTGGTCTCTTCGGTACGGTGTAGGCGATAACAGCCTTGTTTACACCGGGTGAACCAAATTTTTAGTTCGGGGTCTAAATGACGTCACGCGTACCTTATTCACGGTGTAAACACTTGAGTATTAAAATTTGCTACTCCAATTCAGTCCTTCTTAAATGGGGGTGACCAAATATGATTTTCCTTGCTGTAAACACGTCGGACTTTTTTAGTGGACCAAATTGACAGCCTTGATTTTTGACAGTGCGCATTTCGATGAAAAAGACGTTGAATTTCGGTCTTAACATAATAATTTTGTTGTTTGTTTATATTTTTTAAAATTTTGTTGATATTTAACCAAAACTATTTGCGTATGTTTTTTTCATATGGAATTTAAAAACGATACAGTTTTAAAAGATAAAAACGAGGTTAGGTTTTGGTCATATGCTCAGCTGTCATTTTGGTATTAGGATTAAACGTGAATTAAATTGATCCATAAACTAAGTTGGTGTTAACACTAGTGAACTAACAAAAATAAGTACTAGGTTTGGTCCACGGATCTAATTGGTCCTCGCGGTGTAAACTAGGCTAATGTTGAATAAACGTAGTAGTTTATTGTTCATTCCGTTATCTATCGGTAGAGTTTTTTCTATTTCAATTTTGTAAAATTATTAGTGTTATTTTTTGTCATATGATATTTTGGTTGGATTTTGACATGAATCATGTAATGTCAAAAATGTTTGGCGGGTATTCTAAACATGAAAAACCGAAAAGACATCGCTTTAACGACGACAAAATACGTCACTAATATGATGTTAAAATGCCGTCATAATTTTGATCTGATGACGTCTTATGCCCAAAAATTACTGAAAAATTACGTCATAATGGCGTCAGCTTGCTGTTTGGGGAGCAGTGTCGGATTAAGACTGATCTGATGCCCTAAGCAATCCACTCTCCTGGGCCCTCTTGGCTATGCTACCTTCAAACATTTTGCGTTTAGAATTATTAAGCAGGAAAAAAGTCCTCACGGTTATAAAACACATACAACATTCATTTTGCCCCCTTTGTGGTGCCAGGGTGCCACCTACAACGTGATGCCCTAAGCAATTGCTTAATTTGCTTATAGGTAAATCCGGACTGGTTATTAGAGGGTATGTCAATGTTGCAGAAATAAAGTTTTGGTTTTTTATTTTAAAAGGTACCAAATCAAAACGACTGTAGAAATGTCTAACAAAAGAAGTTTGTATGAAGTTGATTTTTCTATATTTTAATTAGTCTGTTTTTTGTTTTTTTTTTGATGAGAAAACCTCTTTTTGTTTAGATTTTCTTTCTGTTCCTAAAAAAATGTTTAAAAAATAAAAGTTGATTTTTTTAATATTTTTGAATTTTTTGTAATCTACCCACAAATCCCGGGACTAAACAGACAATTTGGTAATTTTGCAATTACATTATATTGAATATTTTTTTATTTATTATTTTTAAATTTTTATTTATTTTAAAGTCGGTTTAATTTTTTTTTTTAATGTTTATTATACCAATTTTTTTTTGCTATAGCTGACTTTGGCATCCTTGTTTAGTTTCTACCAAAACATAGCTCGTTAAGTGCTAAAGTAAATTAGACATATAAAAACGCATCTTACGCATCGACTTAACGCTCCTCAGTCTTTTAATATCGCAAGTATAGACCAATTTTTTTGATATGCAATTTAAGCCATTTTTGCTGTAATATGATTCAAAACATTTTAAAAACATTGCATTTTCTTGCTAAACAGTGACGTCATAAATATACGTCACGTATTTAACCGTGTTTGAATATATCTCAGACAATAGTTTAAAAACAATATAGTTATCCTTGTTGGGCGGGCATATGTATTAAAATAATTAAAAACTTCGTTTCGGTCATTTTGGTAAACTTTTAACATTATTGTAAAGGGCAAATGAAAAATTTGTATATCCGGTGTAAACTAACGTACATATTAACCCTAAAAAATAAAAATCCTAATGATAACCTAAAAGCTTATTATTGGGCTGTGACGTAACGGTGTAAAAACCCACATTTTCTTGATTCTAATATTAATATTGTCATTCTCGAATACGGTTTAAGTTTAAACCACTCCGACGAATGCGTTTAGAAAGAAAATGTGGCTCTAAACGATACTTCTGGTTTATTTACGGGGTGGTTTGATATGTCAATATTACTATTGCAAAATGTTTTGCCTTTTGTAATGCACATTTCTTTAAATAAACATATGCTTTTTAATATTTAAGACGTCAACAAAACCCACAAAAAGTTTAGCAACCCAGAAGTTTTGTGATAAGAAAACCCAAACAGACATTATATCCCTGAATACGTGTGATAGCTGTAGTACTGCGATTCTTTGTATGAAAAATTTATTAAATTTTTTAAGGAGCAAGATGGTAAAAATGAAAGGTAAAAAATAAAATAATTTCTTTTTAATGTAACCTTGTTTAAGCAACAGTTTGACCGTCAGGATCTTAAATTTAAATTTAGATAATAAAAATAAACACCCTTTTTACAAGCTTTATATTTAACTGGCAATGTACATATATATATGTATGTATGTACGGATGGAATCTTGCAACTCAGTTTTAAAAGTATATATCCTCAACCGATTCAGCTGTGTACACGTTAAGTTGGGATGACAATGCATGATAAATTGTGTGACGTCATTCTAAATCCAACATGGTGGCACCCCCAAGATGGTGGACTAGTTATTTTTATGCACTCCCACAATATGGGTATCAAATGAACGGGCTTGCTAAGAGTAACTCGAAAAATAAAGAAACGTCATTTTAAACGCTACATGGCCAAAGACCCAAGATGGCGAACTAGCTATTTCGAATGCACTTCTACAATATGGGTATCAAATGAAAGGGATTGCTAAGAGTAACCCGAAAAATAAAGTAACGGCATTCTAAGTCCAATATGGCAGAATAAAGTTTTTATGCATTCCTACAATATGGGTATCAAAAGAAAGGACTTGCTGAGAATACGAATGTGAGTTAAACATTCTAGTACAGCTATAAATAAACCGGGACTTGCAACAGTAATGCGTTGATTGAGATAAACAGACTAAGAAACATGTTCAGAGAAAACTAAAAAGTAAAAAAAAATTTAAAAGTAAAAAATCGTTTTGAGGCAAGTTTTTATTTAAAATGCACTTTAAAGAATTAAATAAACTTTTTCTTTAAAACTTTTACTATCAACATTTAACCTTATTACACAATTAAAATGATATTAAAGCTTGTCACGAGATTTACCTGTATAGATAAACAATCAAATTAAAGAAAAGGATCTAGTTTATTAATATCCAATAATTGTAAGTAAATACGAGTACTTAAATCTTGCGACAAGCTTTTAAATTATTTGACTTGAATTAAGGTTTATTGTGAATGGTAAAAGTTTTAAAAGAACAGTTGATTTAATTCTTCAAAGTACATTTTAATAAAAGTTTGTTCTAATTTTATTTTTACTTTTGAAATATATTGATTTATTTTCAAAAGGGTTTTATTTTTGACGATTACTTGAAATAAAAAGAAACTTTATATTATATTTAATAACAACAGAAATAATTCAATTTATATAAGAATCTTTTAAAACAAAAAAATTCAACACGTATATAATTCTATAAATGTTATTTAATTAACAGAAAAATATCAGCTAGATAGTAGTTATTTTTCACCACATCGTTAACCATACACGTTAGGGGTAGGGGACTCTTTATTGAAACCTTACATTTTGCAGGACAAATAGTTTTTCGTTTTATTTAGATAAATATCTTGAAAATAAACAGAAAAGATCCCTGTTAGTAATAAATTTTTGATATTTATCAAATCAACACACTTAATTACTGCTACACCTGTAAGCTACCACCAACGAAATTTGTTGTAAGAAAATAAGTTGGGTGTCTCGTCGAAATGAAGCTACTCACGAAAAATTAGCTCTTTAGTATTAACTTGTAAAAATGGTCCAGGGATCCCTAACTAATATGTAATACAATTATACTATACTTTTGCCTTTTGGCCACTTTATATTGAGAGAAATACCTAAGAAGTAACTATGTCTACAGACTTTTTAAACCAATAAAATACTGTTTTTATTGTAGTAACTAGGATTACTGACCTTTTATACCAATTTAATAACTTTTGTGCCCAAAGTTTAACAAAACGCTGTTATACATTTTAATGTGTAATAAAGATACCATAATTTTTAAAAGAAATCATCTTTTTACTACATGCCTACTACAGTAACATCGGTGCTATTTGGGAGATATCAGTAGGGAACCTTAGCCAGAGAGCATATTCCCCCACTCCTTCCAATGACCTTGGCCACGCCTCTTGACCTTGGTGCGCATGCCCCGCCCACTTGACCTTGACCTTGAGGTTTGGTCCAGCCCACTTGGCCTTGACCTTGAGATTTGTCCTTGGCCTTGAGATTTAAACTTGGCCTTGAGATTTGTCTTTATCCTTGAGATTTAAACTTGGCCTTGAGATTTGTTCCCTGACTATGTTTAACCTTGATATGTTTGGCCACACCCACTTGTGCGTGAACGTTTCCCTATATATAGTAGGATGAGGAGTATTTTACTTTCAGAATTCGACAGCGAGTTTAGTGTTATCAGTACAGCAGCCGCAGCAGCATACCACAATAATTAAAATGGGTTACGTTTGTGAATGTGGTGTGGTGTTTACACGTAATTACAATATGAATCGTCATAAAAGGGAATCGTGTCGTTTGGAAAGATCTTTAAATGTGCCTGGAGGAAAAAGAATGTGTATAGATGGTGTTACGGTGGCATCAACGCCAAAGATGGAAACTTGTGTTGCATGTAAAATAGATATTCCATCAAATCATAGGTTAGCTCATCAAAGAACATTGCAGCATAGAAATAATGTGTGTGTGCCAGTGTCCCGTAATGTTCAACTAATACAAAGCGCCTTTAAAAGCAGAATTGCCACTTACCGCATCAGCAGTGATACCGAGCATCTGGATTATGCGGTATTTTTCAACGAAATTAAGTGCAATGTTTTTAGAGTGATAAACGATGCATTACGGGTGCATCACGCATTAAAAATAAACATGATTTCTGTTGGCTTGTATCTGTTACCATCACAAGATATATTTAGCGAGAAATCCTTCAACACCCCCAACCATATTGTGACAGTTGAAAGTGATTTGGAGGCAGTTTTTCAATCTTTTACCGAGATAATGATGAACCAGTCAACGGAATTTCAGGAAAAAGATTCAGGTATGTTAAAAACAAATCTAAGTGTAGTAATAAGTTAACTAAAAAAATATTTTGTTTTTTGCAGGGTGGGCGCTGCAAAGAATATTATACTTAGAAGTCAACATAAACAAGTATGCACCCGTAGGTGCATCTTCCTACATCAGTTTGCCGCGATTCATAGAACTAAAACGAGCTGTGATTAATGTTAGGAACAATGATGAATACTGTTTTGCCTGGGCCATAACATCTGCTCTATTTCCAGCGAGTGGTTCATCCAACCAGACGACATCATATCCACATTTTTTCATCTGTGCTTAATTTAACAGGTATGGATTTTCCAGTTAAATTGTGTAATATTAAAACATTTGAAGAACATAATAATATATCCGTGAATGTATATGGTCTAGAAACCACATTTGAACATGGTAAAATAAAATATGAAGTTGTAGGTCCACTGAGGTATGCTCCAAAAAAATTATTAAGACATGTAAATTTGCTGCTTATCACAAAAGATTGTGGTATTAAAGATGATGATGAAGATCACATGTGTGACGTAAATTGTTCAAAAAGTCATTACTGTTGGATTAAGAATTTATCATCCTTAGTTTCTGCTCAGATCTCAGCGCATAAACATAAAATGTACTTTTGCGATGGCTGTCTCATTCACTTTACTTCATCAGCTGCTTTAACATCACATCAACAGTTTGATTGTAACCATGTGTATTCATTAACACCCTCAGTGGACATAAAACTAGATAAATTTGGAAACACCGTGCCGGAAAATATACTAAAATTCGAAAACATCGAAAAACAAATGCGCGTACCGTTTATTGTATACGCGGATTTCGAATCAGTCTTAAAGCCAATTGAAACGGTCACCCCTAATCCTGAAAATTCCTATACCTTGAAAAGCTTCAAACATGAGCCATACTCTTTTGCATACATAATAAAATGTTCTTTTGACGATACCATTTCCAAACTTGAGCTATATCGTGGTAATGATGCGGCCAAAGTTTTTGTTGACCGATTAGAAAGTGATTTAAGGTCTTTGTATAATACCTATATGAAAGACATTAAACCAATGAAACCTTTAACCGCGGTTGAGAAAGAGGAATTTAAAAATGCCCAGTTTTGTGGTATTTGTGAAGGCCCCTTTAAAACAGATGATATTAAAGTAAAAGATCATTGTCATATTACGGGTAACAAAAGATTTGGTGCTGCACATTCAATTTGTAATTTAAATTATAAATTACCTAATTTCGTTCCGATAATATTTCATAATTTAAGCGGCTACGATAGCCATTTATTTATAAAAGAATTGTGTAGATATGGGGACAAAATTAATGTTATAGCTCAAAGTAAGGAAACGTATATATCGTTTACCAAGAGCATTTACGTCCACGACTATGTTGACCGCAAGAGCGGCACTTTGAAAAGAAAATATTTAAAGTTGCGGTTTATTGACAGTTTTAAATTTTTGTCTACATCGTTGGAAAATTTGGGTAATGGCTTAAATATTGACGATTTTCGTGAGACGCGTAAACATTTTCCCAACAATGATCAGTTCAATATGATGCGTAAAAAGGGGGTATTTCCCTACAGTTTTATCGATTCAATTGAAAAATGCGCTACCCAACTCTTCCAACAAAAACTCAGTTTTACGACAATTTACGTGAAGAGCATATCAGTGACGAAAGTTATGAGCGTGCTAAAGAAGTATGGCGCATGTTTGGGTGTAGGAATCTTGGCGATTATTCCGATTTATATCTCAAGTCAGACGTTTTAGTTTTATGCGATGTCTTTGAACAATTCCGCGATTCATGTTTAAATGTGGATAAACTAGATCCTGCGCACTATTATACCCTACCAAGTTTGTCATTCGGATTGTATGCTGCGCATGACCAAGGTAGAGTTGGAGCTTTTGACCGACATAGATATGGTGCATTTTTTTAAAAAGCTATACGCGGCGGTATAAGTCAGTGTACAGAAAGGAAGCATATTGCCAATAATTCCTATTTACCAAATTTTGATCCTAAAGAACCATCCTCGTTTATTATGTATTTGGATGCTACAAATTTATATGGTCATAGTATGTCTCAAGCATTACCATACGGCGGTTTTAGATGGTTGTCAGAACGCGAAATATTAGATTTAAATATCGTGAATATTGATGATGACAGTCCACAAGGTTACATACTGGAAGTGGATGTACATTATCCAAATGAGTTATTCGACGCTCATGCCGATCTTCCGTTTCTAGTCGAAAATATTAAACCACCCACGGACGCGACTTCTTCAAAATTACCCAAATTAATACCAAATTTAAACGATAAAAAAAGTATATTGTTCATTATAGGACTTTAAAACAAGCCATTTCAAACGGTCTTATGGTAATGCAGACACATAGGATCTTAAAATTTGATCAAAAGAAATGGTTAAAGGAATATATTGATTTTAACACAGAATTGCGAAATAAATCAACTACGAAATTTGCTAAAGATACGTTTAAATTGAAAAATAATGCGATTTTTGGTAAGACAATGGAGAATGTTGATAAAAGAAAGGATATTAAACTAGTTACTCATTGGCAAAATAGTCAAGGTAGAGCAGGAGCAAGAGCTTTAATTGCTCGTCCCAATTTTAACAGCAGCTCCATTTTTACCGAGGATTTTGTTGCTATTCATATGAATAAATTAAAAATAGTTTACGATAAACCAATTTATGCCGGGTTTTCCATTTTAGATATTTCCAAAACAGTAATTTATGATTTCTTTTACAATTTTATTAAATCGAAATTTGGCGATAAGGCTTCATTACTATACACTGACACGGATTCTCTCATTTTAAAAGTTTTAACCGATGATTTTTACCGCGTAATTAGAGAAAATCCCGATAAGTTTGATACATCCAATTATCCGGAAGTTAATAATTTTAATATTTTAAAAATACATCAGTGGTTGGCCGTATGAAAGATGAATTTCCTTGTGATCCGATAGTCAGCTTCTACGGTACTGGAGCCAAAGCTTATTATGTAAAATCTGTAAAAAGCGAATTAAAAAAGCTAAAGGCATAAAAACGGCGGTAATCGAGAAGGAGCTTCAACTGTCGGATTACCAGAAAATCGTTGAACAAGGCGGCCTGATATTCCGAAAAATGAAAACATTTCGGAGTAATTTACATGATGTTTACACGGATGTAATCAACAAAGTGGCCTTATCACATTATGATGATAAACGTTTTATTATTCCGGGTACAACAAAAACTCTACCTTGGGGTCATTCAGATATCGATTTTTACCAGACAGATCCCGATGTAAATATACGAATGTTACAGTCTGTGGTGGAAACGTTTCTTACCGATGACAACAATGACACCGTCGTAGCCACCGCCGATGATGATGATGATAACGAGAGAAAATTACAAAACTTGTTGGCAACTGTAGAAACGTTTCTAGCCGATAATATTTAGTTACTGGAAAATCCATATTATTTTTGTTATGCATACAACATTATACTACCACACATTTTTTATATTTTTGTATTGTAATTTTTACCATAATTTATTTTACAATAAATTAATTTCACTATATATGTTGTGTTTTTATTTTTGAGTATAGGGTTAATCATACCTGCTAATGCATTTATTAAAAAAAATAGTTAAAGAAATTATGATAATCCATATTTTGTTTAATTATTTTCTTGTGCACATACACACACACACACACACACAATACTACATTTTCACCTTGAAAGTCAAGGTCTGTTTTAGAAGGTTAATAGTGTGTGTATATACCCAAGATTTGAAACTGGTTGACCTCGAGACAAGATGACCTTGGCTTGATGTCTGAATGTTGGGGTGGGCGGAGTTTGAAAATAGGGTGGTGGCTTTAGAATGTAGTAGGGGTGGTGGTGGTGGGGGCTTTAGAATGAAGTGGGGAGTTTGTGGTATAAAGATAGGGATTTTATGCACAGGTATTCAGTTTTAAAGCTGCAAGCAGTCTTTAAAGTTTACAAGTTTTTTTTCCAAGATTTCAAGTGTTTCAATATGAGTGGTGGTGGAAAGAACCTCAGTGTAATGGCAGAAGATTTTGAGCTTGGCTCAAGAACTCAAACCTATTTGGCAGAGGAAATGTGTCAAGACGGGCCCTTCCCCGACCTAGACCTCTCGTTTATTTTGCAAGATGGTCGAGACGAAGAAGAAGAAATGAACCGGGCCTGCTCTTCCATTCTGGAGGATCTCGAAAAAAGTGCGACATTATTCGAGGCGCAGAATGCAGCGACGGCAACAACGACGACGACGGTGTCCACTTCCCGTCCATTAACACCAGCAGCAGCAGCAGCAGCAGCACCAGCGGTGTCATCACCAAAAGTAAATATTATTAGTGATGTGGTGGTGGTGCAAAGACCGAAAGCTGTGAGGGGGTCAAATTGCAGAAAATTTTGGAGGCTCCTCGAAGTGCAACAACGAAAGTGGCGACTAAATTTTACAACAGTCGTCAGTTGCAGCTGCCTAGTGCTAGTGTTGTAGCAGAACGTGAAGATGCCATTTTGGTCGCGCCAGAACGCCCACTGTCACCCATATTTACGACAAGGGCCGTTAAACGTAAGCGGGTGACAACAACAACAAACAAACAAGTGATCAGCGGACCAGAATGGCTTCAGGAAATCGACTGCAGTCAACGGCGCTCGATGTTTTCGTCGATGGTGAAAGTGCGGGAAGACATTAAAAAAGAACTTTTGGAAAAAGACGAGCGAGTGCGGAAGTAGGAGGCAGAGCTTATTAAATTACAAAAACAGCTGATGGACTTAAAACTAGATGCTGCAAAGAGCCGTCAGCAGTTATCATTATTTAATAAGCTCTGTACACATGATAATGACTGAAATATTAGTAAATTTGTATTTTTGTATTTTGTGATTTTTTTTTAAATAAATCAAATTATTTAAAAATATGTTGTGTTTTATTTTCACTATAGGGAATTTTTATTACTTTTTTGCTATTTTCAATTTTTATATCAGTTTGGTGTATTAGCCGAAAACAGTTATAGGAAAAAAAATTTGTTTATTTCTTTCTAGCAATATCCAATAATAAATTGTCAATTTTTCTTTTAAAAATCTATATTTTATATACCCATAGGCTTATAAAATCATCTATAGCATCTAATGCGCCTGGCATTGACTTTAAAAAACACCCTATCAAAAAAAGTTATAGCTCATAAAAAGCCACAAAATTCCTATTTACACAGTTCAGATTTCATTTTTTATTAAAAATTAAAAGTAAAAAAAATTGAATTTTGTGCAATGTTTAACAAATTTTGATACACTTGGCAACACTGCACAAAAAATTTTATTCTTCAGAAAAGTTTAGGTTTCACCTCTTTACTCATTTCCAAACTAAAAGTATCATTTTTTGCGCCGTTTACATTATAGCCAATGCGCAGGCTCTGAAACTTTAAACAACCATAACTCAAAACGGCTCATTTTAGGCTCTTAAAACCAGCACCCACACCCCTTGGGGGTGATGCCCCTATTTTTTTTTATTTTTTTACCCAAACACCTGTTTTTTTAATGTTTTTTTATTTTTTTTTGACGGGGTGGGCGGGCGGGACTTACTATAAAAAAAAAATCAAAAAAAAAACCATGCGCAGTCACTTCCGACTGGCTCTTCTGTCAATACTACAAAAACACCCCTTCACCCTAAAACTTCTATTTAAATGGGTCAACTTTTTCAGTTTTTTTCAATTTTTATATATTTTTTATATACTCAGATTCCCTATAAAAAAGTCGATTAGTAAAAGTACTTTTATTTTTTGCCTATCTAGAAGGGTTACCACGTGGTCCCTTCGCAAAGTGCCGACTACCTGCGAAATTTACTTTCCAATTTTTATTTTTGGAATTTTTCAATTTTTTAAATTGCTATTATATGTAGAAAGTAAATGCCATCATTTTTTCTTAATAATTTTTTTTTCAAAAATTGCTCTAAAACCATTTTTTTTAATTAAATTTTTTGTTTTTTTCAATTTTTTGATTTTTTAATTTTTTTAAATTGCTATTATATGTAGAAAGTGAATGTCGTCATTTTTTTCTTATAACTTTTTCTTAAAAATGGCTCAAAAACAACTTTTTTTTAAATTTTGATAAAGGTGTTTTTGGGTAAAATAAAAAATTGAATATTTTAAAAATACATTTATTTTTTTTAAATTTATTTTTGAATTTGAAATGTGTAAATAGGAAGTCAGCATATTCTACATACTGTAGAATTCAGGCCATCATCATCCTCAACGTCGATTTCATTTTCAACCATTATATTTTGTTGCTTACATTGTTGCCACCTCTGCAACGACCATCCTTCCGGCAATGAATTAGGGAAAATTTCAACCCCATGTAGCCCACAAACATCGCTTCCAAAACCATTTCCTGGAGACTTTGTTACAAAAGGACAGTTCGGGCTCCAATATGAGTGGTCTTTCATAGGATTGTCTTCGGGCTCCCACTCATATCCTTCAATATGGCAAAATGGGCATTGAACAACATCACCATGGTTTGTATAAACAAATCCGGCATTCGCAACTGTCTCTTTACTTGGTGTTTTGTGCGGCCAATTATTAAAAGATACCAGTCTATGTTCATATTTAGTATAGTCTAAATGTGTGGCTGAAGACATCTTTTACTATAGTGAGTGTGTGTGTGTGTGTATCTGAGCAATTTTATAGATATTCTACATACACATTCTCTTCAAAAATTAGCTCCCCCAACCATCGCCTAAAAAGAACCAATCAGAGCACAGCACAGGTGCACAAAAGGTACCATGAGAGCTCAGCATCATTGCGAGACAAAACACGATGAAACCTACAACTGCACCAGCAGTAGCAGTGTCAAAGTGGTGGGTTAGGTCGCCACCGTATGAAAGTACCACGTTTACTGTTGGCAGAGTGTTGGCGTTGGCGTTTCAGCAAAATAAGAATGACGGTTGCAAAGTGTCGAACATTTTTTTGTTTTTAATATATAACATATTTACTAAACCTCTTCTTCTTCTTCTTCCTACCAGAAACATAATATTTATTCTTAATCTGAATAAGAAGATGAAGTAAAGCCAATGCTATCTAAACCGACATTTAGCTATTTTATTTCTTTACTAAACTGTCAGAATAAAAACAAAAATATACTAAGATAGAATATCGTATGCTTTTTTTTTTGGTTAATTGTCAAATATTTAACAACTTTCTTTCAAAATTCTGTCGTCCTGAGAAGGACGGATTTTTTTGTATCGGTCGTCATCGTAGTGTGGGTCCTAGAGGTTTGGATGAATTAACCAGGGAAGTATTCATGGGAACCAATGGCTGATGCAAAATCTTCAGTAGAATCTGCAGGTCCATCCAGTTCCACATAAACACGAGATGCAATCTGCGCCCGCCAATGCGGGTCCATTGTGGTGGAATCAGCCGGTCCGGGTGGGCTAGGTGGTCTACGTGTATATCTGTCATAATTCGAATCAATGATGTCTACTTGAATGTCCTCGTCGTCGTCGTCGCTAAATATTGGTTGTACATCTATTTGGTCTTCTTCCACCATGTCGTCATCTTCCACTAGGTCGTGGAATGGTGGTAAATCGACGACGGCATCTCCGTCGACATCATCCATCCACGCCTCGATATCTCCCCATAAATCGTCGTCGTCGTCGTTTCGGGCAATGGGCACCGTGTCATCCGAATATAAAGATGACCCTCGGCTCCCTGGTCTTTCCTCTTGGATGTCGACGTCATCCATCTCCGCATCCTCCACTAAATTGTCGAAATCGACGACAACATCTCCGTCGCCCTGATTCACCCACTCCTCCAGGTTGGCCAATATCCCGTCAAGGTTGCCATCCTCCGTGTCAGCTGAATATATTGAAGAGCCTCGGCTCACTGGTCTTTCGTTTTCAAAACTCATGATGTTGATTCGGCTGTGCTTCAGAAGGAACTAATTTCGAAACCAAAAACGTGGCCTTTTTGTTAAAAAAATAAGCTCCACCCACACATTTCTACAACAGACCAATCAGAGCATAGCATGGGTGCACAAAACCGCGGGTCCCTCAGACCTCGGCATCAGTTCACGTCGAGAGTTTAACATGGCAACACCAGCAATAAGAATGGCATCCGCCAAAAAATGTTACAAAACTTTTCAAAGACCGGTCTTAATAGTAAGGCCTAACAACCATGTGGTAGAAGACAGCGTGTGGCAAGAACCGGAAATTTATCACCCCGAAGAAGAAGAACAAAGAAAATCAAACCCCGGCAGCGGCGTCGGAAGAGCAAGCGATGGTGGCAACCCCTGCAGAACCTCTTCGGGGTATATTAGCCTTAGAACAAATTAATACGACAGCCTATATGCGTGGACTACGACGACAAAGACCAGCGCCATACAGGCCAGCACCTCGTTCGGTGCTTTTGTCTCGGGGTGATACACCGCTTCAATAGGACACACTATTCCAAAACCGGTTCTTTTCAGAACCAAAGCATATTTTTTAAAAGAATTTCCGTTTGACTATATTTGCTAAAAGCGACTTTTCAAAATATTAAAATTTAAAGTATTACTGTTTTTAATATGAACGAATATCTTTGAAATTATTTCAGGTTCTTAAAAGAACCGATTTTCGGGCGGTGTTCAGGCAGTAGTAGTTGTTGCTGTTTCAGCTGTGCTGCATAGGCCGACGCCAAATAGATTATCTCAGTGGGTTACATATAATAAACTGCCGTGGGCGGCATTTCTAATACGCATCGCGCGTTGCGTGACCACATTTTCCAAAAAATGGGGTAATCGCATTTCAAAACGGTTGTGCTGGTTTATCCAATTGTTAGTTCTATTTTCGACAGCCTGTCTCCGATAACAGACGCTACATGTATTAACATCCATATCACGTTGTAAGAAACAATGTAGCATTTTCCATCTGCGTTCTGGAACGTCCGAACCCAAAGTCCAAAGTCACTTCTGACGCGCTCATCAATATCTATTATATTTTAAATTTGCTGCTGTTGCCTTTGTAGCGAACTGTGATGTTGATGGGATTGTGCCAGAAAGAACTAATTTCGAAACCAAAACGTCGCCTTTGTTCAAAAAATGCTCCACCCACACATTTCTAAACACACCAATCAGAGCATAGCATGGGTGCACAAAACCGCAGGTCCAGACTTTGGTAAGTATCACTCACGTCGAGAGTTTAACATGGCAATACCAGCGAGAAAGAATGGCATCCGCCAAAATGTTACAAACTTTCAAAGACCGGTCTTAATAGTAAGGCCTAACAACCATGTGGTAGAAGACAGCGTGTGGCAAGAACCTTGAAATTTATCACCCTGAAGAAGAAGAAGAAGAACAAGAAAATCAAACCCCCGGCAGCGCGTCAGAAGAGCAAGCGATAGTGGCAACCCCTGCAGAACCTCTTCGGGGTATATTAGCCTTACAACAAATTAATACGACAGCCTATATGGACGACGACGACGACGACAAAGATCAGCACTACAGGCCGGCACCTCGTTCGGTGCTTTTGTCTCGGGGTGATACAATCGCTTCAATATATTTAATAATTATTCCAGTAAAACCGTCTTTTCAGAACCATAGTGCTTGGTTAGTTACAAACATAATGAAAACAAAACAGCGTTTCGGTATGGTGTAAAAAAGCTGCGCAAAAAAGAAAATCATCTAGTAAAAGAAAACGTAATAGTAGACGTGTACAGAAAATGGCATTCGGGTCAGCTCTTAGACGCCCTATACGTTCGGAATTACAAAAAGCTGGTGGTAAAAACCTTGTGGAGAAGAATTTGATAAAAGCATCAAAAATAGCCGTTACTGCAGCTCGCAAATCGCTAAAAATACTTGGTGGTAGGCGAAAAATTCGCACTCCTAGAATTATACCAATACCAAAAGAGGGTGGTCTGTTACCTTTGATACCAATATTTGCTGGTCTTTCAGCTTTAGGGTCGTTAGCTGGTGGTGCTGCGGGAATAGTGCGCGCTTTAAAAACCGTGAAAATGAAAGACAAAATAAAACTGGAGCTTCTTTGCGATTGCACTCACAAAGTGGTGGTGCCGGGCTTTTCCTTAAACCATATCGATCCGGTTTGGGTTTATACATGAGCAATAAAAGATATACAAAAACTAATTGAGTCCCTACCGCAACGTCCATTAACCAATATTGACCTGGAACAGTATTCTACTCAAATGAAAATTACCCATTTTAGAGGTGTTTTTATGCGAGATTCCTTACCAGTACGCGGACCCAGACGATACGAAGCAGCAATTGTTAATTTGGATAGTATGCGGGGAAGGGGGACACACTGGGTGACATATAGAAAGGTAGCATCCCATGTAATATATTATGACAGCTTTGGTGACTTAAAACCACCCTTGGAATTGGTACAATATCTGAAAAGTGGTCCTGAAGCAGCAAAAACTATTAACTATACATATGAACGACAACAAAAATTCGACACAGTCTGGTGTGGACATTTGTGCTTGCAGTTTCTCTCCACATAAAAATTAAGTATGTCTGTAAACCCTCAGATGGATCGTGAAAGCTATAAGAAAATGCATACATCTTTAAAGGCCTTTTCTCGGTGTGGCAACAGCTTACTGAAAATGACTGAGGCTGAACTGCAAAATATGCCTAAAGAAGTGATGATTGCTTGTGTTCCAAAAGAGATCGCATTAGTGTGGGATAAGCTACCGGAACATATAAAAAATGACATCGATATTCTAAAGTACCAGTATTGTACGAAACAGTATAAGCAAAACAATGTCGAAGAAAATGATGAGATTGGGGTAGCAAAGAGGTTATTTTGCTGCTATTGTAAAATAAACGATATACATATCCGTGCAGAAAGTACCAATAAGTTGCCAAAACGAAGATTTAGTTATTTAAATTGTTGTAGACAACAATAAAAATAACTACCAGCATATATTTACCATCAGTCATGTCACACACATTCACCCTGACGGGCCGAAACAGCGTCTTAAGCTCAAACTTTTACCCACCAATCGAATTAAATGCATCAAGCCAATATGGATTGGCACTTTTGGGATTCTACAGTTACAATTCTATTTTTAATATTGACGACAGTAATAATTGTTTTTCATATGGAGAAGAACAATGGCAAACATTTAAAAAATTAAAAATTACACCTGGAGCTTATGAAATAAGTGACATTGAACAAGCCATGATTGCAGCGATACGAACATCTGCCAACGACCAAGACGAGATAATTTTTTTATTAACTCCCAATAATAATACCTTAAAGTGTGAAATACAATCGAAATACACGATTGATTTTACTGAAAAAACAGTATAGGTAAAGTGCTGGGTTTTGAAAAAAGGTGCTAAAAGGTGGGGTGAAGCATGAATCATCATCGCAAGTAGAAATTATGAATGTACGTATAATAAGAATCGATTGTAACATAACAGCTGGTGCCCATTTAAACTCAAAGGAATGCCATATTTTATATGAATTTGATATCGACGTTGAGCCCGGCTATAAAATAACGAAAGAACCACAAAATATTATTTATATGCCACTTACACCCAACGGTCGTCAGTTCATAGATAACATTACTCTTAGCATCTTGGATGATAACGGTGGCCTTATCGACTTTAGAGGAGAGAAAATTATCGTCAAACTTGAGCTGAAGAAAATTGCATAAATATGGGATTTCGTTTCAATCGGCAATTGCATTTGTTGTCTTCAATGCAACAGCAAAAGCATAAAAATAAAAAGTCTACTCAAGCACGGACCATTCGTGGTCTGAACCTTCAATCGAAAGGACATAATCACATTAACCAAAGACTCTCTGCGAGGGATTTAATTTTTTAAAATCCATCGGATTGAAGATAAGAAAAGGCTAAATAATGATGATGATGACTAGTGAGAAAATTGAAGTATTCAGCGAACCCATCATGGATAACTCTATTATTAGCTTACAAGAGCATACTTATAAACCGTATGGGTCGCCAGCATTTGAAAACTCAGACGAAATTCGTATTCCTGTTAATTTCCAAGACATAATTTTGGATATATCCGACAGTTACATTTATATTGAAGGAACGTTCAAACCTAAAGAAGCCAGTAAAATATGTTACCTATCCAATAACGCTCTCGCCTTTCTATTCGATGAAATCCGCTACGAAATGGGTGGTGAACAAGTTGCTGTCGTACGAAAACCCGGTATTACTACAACATTAAAAACCATGGTTTCTTTTGGCTCTCAGCAAGCAAAGAGCCTTTTACCAGTCGGTTGGGGCTTAACCGAAACAAACCAAGCAATTTGGGATGCCACAAGTAAAGTGTTTTGGGGAAATTACCATTAAAATATTTAATGGGTTTCGCCGAAGATTACACAAAAGGCATTTTCAACGTTAAACAGGAGTTAATTTTAATAATGGCGCGTACCTTCAAAAAACTCCTACATCGGACAATGTGATGCAGATATAGACATTAATAAAGTGGAATGGAAAATTCGTCATATCATCCCAGATGATCGTCAAAAGTTAAAAATTATGTCACGCATCAATAAAGGTGGAAACAATGCAATTATTCAAATGTCGTACAGAAATTGGGATTTATACCAGCTTCCCACGCTGCGACAAACATCATCAGACGTTTGGGCTGTGAGGACTAGCACGAGTTTAGAGAAACCTCGCTACATCATACTTTCCTTTCAAAGTAACTCCAATGTGGATACGAGAGAGAAGGACGCAACCAAATTTCAATATGCAAATATAAGCGACGTTAGATTGTATCTAAATTCGACAGTGTATCCTTACGAAAGATGGAACTTTGATTTCGCCAAAAACTTTACGCAGCAGCCTATTACAATTATGAAAATTTTCAAAGCAGTTATTATGGTCGTGAAATAAACGATCCTATGATGGATTTGGCCGAATATTTGGACAATCCAGTGTTTGTAATTGATTGTAGCCATCAGCCAGAAGCAGTCAAATCCTCTACAGTAGACGTAAAGTTGGAATTTCAAACAATTGGTGGACAACAGTTTCCCAAAGACACTAAAGTGAACGCATTGATTATTCACGACTCATTTTTTTCCTATAATATTATGAATGGTAGTGTTACGAATAGATCTATTTAGTACTAGTTTTATGTTATTCTTACTCTATGTGTAACACAGAACCGAATTTATTTTGTATTAATTACCAATAAATTTGATTAAATATAAATTTTGTTTTATTTTGCCCCATAGTTTAATATAAACAAGCAATTACAAAATGCTTAGGAAGTTATTCGTATTATTTATTGATGCGAGGTAACATAATAAAAACAACAATAACGGTAAATTTTTTTATTTATTTATATTGTAACAAAAGAAAGGTTGACAATAAATGTTAAAGTTAGGATTTTTGATACAGCCTCTCATTTTCTAATAACCTATTTTTTTCATCATTAAGGAATTATTTTTCTTTATTTTTTCAATAGTAGTGTTTGGTTGCCATCCATCCTTCAGGAAGCGAATAACCACTAGCCATCCCTAGCTCAAGAGACAAATAAACCAATAAATTTATTACATTCGCTTTTTGTAAGTAGTCTCTGCTACATTAATAGGTGAAACAGCAATTGTATCATAAATTTTCTTCTCGAGAGATTGAAATGTTTTTTCATATTTTTCCAGTCTTTCGTATAATTTTATTATATCAAAATTAAGTACATCTTTTTCTAGTTGATCCATTTTTTTAATCTGATGGAGAAATTGTTACTTATATCTTTATTTATCATTTCAATAAATTGAATGTGAAGTTTGTGAACTTCTTTTTCACGAATTCCTGAGTGGCAGCATCACTTACCATTGTAGGTGTGCCAACATTTGTTAGACGTTTTCCTTCAATGTCATATTGACCGTCAGAGGTAAGCCTGAATCCAACTTCAGGTAAAACACGTAAATTTTTAAATTTATTATACTTGCTCTGGCGACCAAATTTATCAATTCTGTTGTTAACATGAGCCATACTTTACTCACACTAAACTATTTTTTATAAATATCTGTTTTATATGTATACATTATCAATGTCCATTTAAAACAACTTTAAAATATTATTAAAACAATATGTCGTTAACAGCCTTCTCGAGTTGTTGAAATTTTGTTTCAATCTTTTCAAGTCGGTCGTATAATTTTATTAAATCAAAATTAAGAACATCTTTTCTAGCTGTTCCAATCTCTTGAATTTTGCATCGTATAATTGTATAATATCCTCATTTATTATTTTAGCCATTTGGATTCGAAGTTCGTGAATCTCTTTTATTACATATTCCTGATTAGCAACATCATTAGCTATTGTAGGCGGAGCAACATTAGTTAGGCGCTTTCCTACAATATCATATTGACCATCAGAGGTAACTATAAATCCAACCCCTGGAAAACCACGGATCTTTTGAACTTTTTCATAATTACCTTGACGACCAAATTTATCAATTGTGTTGTTGACGCGACCCATTTTTAACTCTAAACTAAACTATTCCAAATGGAATTCTACATATATATGTAACTAGCTGTTAATCGATGGTGGTGGTCAAGAGTCAAAACCACCACCACCACCATTCGAAAATCAAAACACAATAATATACTAAAAATATTTATTTTACAAGTTAATTTTATGTGCTATCATCTTCTATATAAACATTTGCATTATTCAGACGGTCATCATCATCCCCGGTTGAGGTGGAGGGAATCGGCGGCGGCGACCCATTTCCTTCGTCATCCACATTAGGCTTTGTTGTGCTGGTGGTGGTGGTGGTGGTGGTGTTGGCGGGAATAAGCTCATACTTGATTATTATTTCTTTGGGTAGGTGTGGAATATTGATAAGATACACCTTTAGATCTTCATCAATCATTTCAACACAAAATTCCTCAAGATTCAGGGAACCATACAAATACTTGTCACATAGGTGTGCTCCTGCTAGCAGATTGGTAGCTTCCTTCATATATTTTCTATATTGATTAACAGTTGCTTCAATAGCTATATTATCACATGTTGCAAAGTCCAATATTTCTCGCGCTATATCTCTTAATTTAAACCCCAACCAAACCATGTAGGTGTATCTGCACTCGTCAGTTATTGCATCGTCCAACATCTTTACAGAAAAAAGAAAGACTGTATTTTGTGAACGCGCAAAAGATATTTTAACATTTTTCAACTATGATACATTTTAACAAAGATATATTTTACAATAAACGATCAAAAGTTAATAATGCCCTAGAACTGTTACCACCATTAAATATACGCTTACTCTGCCCCAGATATGTTAACGTATATTTGCCCTCAGGTTCATTCATGGCAAGTAAAATATCATCAGACAGATTTTCACATATACGTTTCGGTAAAAATACTTGAATTGTAACATTATTTACTTGATCATACAATGTTGTGAGAATAGTTTTCCCAAAACGAGTAGTCATTGCAACCATTTTTTCAATTAAATAAACTCCTCCCACAACTAAATCGGAAATTTTCTTACGTTCAACAAAATCATCTTCACTGTTAATCATTTTATTAATTTTATCTATAGTTTCTTTTGTAATGCTCATAGTTGAAAAATATTGTGTGTGTGTGTGTGTAATATCAAACAAATACCTTAAACAGTCACTTGCACAATACACAGATTCTACTTTACTGTAAGAGTTCTCTGACGAATATACCGTCTACCTTTCGAGCACACATTTATATAGAGATATTTCAAGGCTAACATACAATAGACTCCCCTTCTCTCTCTCTAGATCAAATCTCAAGGCCAAGTTTAAATCTTAAGGACAAAGACAAATCTCAAGGCCAAGTTTAAATCTCAAGGCCAAGGACAAATCTCAATGTCAAGGCCAAGTGGGTGGGACCAAATCTCAAGGTCAAGGTCAAGTGGGCGGGGCATGCGCACCAAGGTCAGAGAGGCGTGGCCAAGGTCATTGGAAGGAGTGGGGGGAATATGCTCTCTGGCTAAGGTTCCCTACTGATATCATAGAACCATCATGGGCCCGATTTTCGACGGTAAGAAAATAGAAAGCTCCCCAAGAGAAAATTCTTCTTTCTCTTTTAAATTGCCAACTTTTACATGTTATAAAAAGAGGCAAACAAAAAGAAATTTTACACCCTGTTGTTCAGAAGTTTCGATTCCAGACCATGCGAATTAAGGATTCGATTTAAGAGCGTTTACACATTGATTTTTATTTAAATTCGCTTTTGGCTGATACCAAAGACAATTGTAGTTTCACTATAAACACCCAGACCAAGGCTTAATTTTTAGTAATCCCTTTGTGTAATTATGAAGCGTATCCATCAAGTACACATGTAAACAGTACGTATAATTTGCTGCTTCATAAATTCAGCCAAGCCAGCGTCCAAACTAATGACATTGTTCTGGGAGTCTATAGTGAAACTACAATTATTATCTTTGCTGATACGCATTAAAGCGCTCGTGTAAACTTTAGTAATTGATTTACTGCTATTAGCTTTAGCCCTCAAAATAACACTTTTTATTTGGAAACCTTCTTTTCAATGTCATTTATACAACAGAAAATAAATTTTAGATTTAAATTTAAATACAACGTATTTGAAATTACTCAATTTGGATCAATGCTAAAAGTGGCATCATCTATAGAAGATAGTCTGAATACTCTTTATAAGCAACTGCATCAGAAGACTGTTGAAACTGATTTGTTAAAATCGGAACATGAAAGATGTTTATCAAACCTTGACATCTACAAATCTAAAATAAACTTTCTTGAAGCGGAAGTCAATATTCTACGAGACAAACTTGACGAGGGTATTTATATTTAGTTGATTTGTATTTCGGTGGTTTCGCTGCTACAATAATAATAATAATTTAAGCAACCTTGCACGATAGGCTTTAGTAGGGGAGCCCACGATGCTAAATGGGGATTTACTCGAGCGTCATGGAGATCTATTGGGTTGGAAAGCTTAGATGATAAGAAGAAAAAAATGTTATATAATGTAGGTATACCTTTTCATTGGTGGGAAAAGCGGCTAAAGCTTTTTAAATATGTCGAAAAATACTGTTATTATTTCGGCTCGTTGAAATCATTCCGATCGTATTGGATTATACAACGCTCCAGAATGTCAAAATGACGTTTTTTTACAGCTTTGTAGCAGTCCGCTTTCTTTAAAGTCACTCTCAATTATTGTCAAACCAGTAAAATGTTTAGCATGTAATTAACTTACCCTATCTTAATCTGAAGCCCTCGAAAATTTCTGATGGATATATTATTTTTTTTTACGATCGGCCCTGTATACGGGGTTCATACATATCTGGTGGAGGTATACTTTACCGGCCGCGCTGTAGTAAATCCCGAAATCCGCTCTTGGGCTCCCCTTCCATCTGTTTTCACTGGTTAGGTTTATCTCTGTCTAATAGAGACAAAAAGCAACACCATAAATATGCCCACTTATAATACCTATCCGTTTACGCAACGCGAGACAATACGTCGACAATCAAAAACGCACGGCTTGAAAGCATACGTGCGTAACTTAATTTAAAATTGTGCAACAACTTAAATCAATTTTGCTCAGGGTTTGTATCCTAACCTAACAGGTGCCAACAGACGTTCAAGGGTTTTTTCCAACATTTTTTTTTTTTTCGTGATTTTACTCTGGTTCGACTGCTCTTTAGTACGTGTTTAATTTATCCATGGATGTAATGTTTTTAACTTTTACCTTTTAACTCACTTTTCAATCAATTAATTAATCAAATTTTATGGTTATGAATCTTCTTCTTTTCTAATTTTGACGTACCAAAGTCGGGATACGTTACCGATCGTTATCAATATTTTAACGTTTAACGTTACGGATTTGAACTACCGTATTACGATACGGATACGGATACGTAATGATTTTTTAAACAGCTTTTTGTCTCTAATAACCAAATAGTATTAGTAGTTCGGAAAAGTAATTATTTTTAATGTTCTAGATATTCAGAAAATTGAGTCTTTAGGACAAGAAAAAATAAACTAGTCACAGAAAATGATCTGCAGAAAAATGAAATTAAGAGCTTAAATCATATTATAGATAATCTAAATTTTTGCCTTACGTCAGCTCAAGAAGAAAATAAAGTTTTTAAGAGGCAAAATAATTCATTGGTGGATATTGTTGAAAGAAGCAAGGTTTTGTCAAGATATGCTTTACAATTACACAAGAAAATAGCTCATCTTGACAAGGAACAGGAAAGTGTAAAATGTATAATTGACCAATATGAAAAGTCGGTTAATTATCTAAACATTAGGTTTATAAAATTACCAAGAAATATGGAAAAAATTGACCTAAAAATCAAATATCGTTATGAGTCTATGAAAGAATTACTTCAAGATTTTTCTAAATATGAAGAATTTTGTGTAAGTCATTTATCGATTTCAGCAGCATAGTGGCGTTGTGAATAATGCAATACAGGGTGTCCCACCGGGAACCGCTGTAACTGATTTCTCGAAAAGTAGGCCTTTAAAAGTTTTAAAAGTTTGGAAATATTATAAAATTAGTGGGGAACATACGACTAAAATATTTTGAGAGTTCTACCTCTTTTGGTTATAAAGGAAGTTAATGTCAACCTCGCTTTTTGAAATGGAACACCCTATATATTATTGATTTAATAAATTCCGCGTCAAGTTCTTAACATATTTTATGTATAGTGTTCTATACCTAAGTTCAACCGTATTTAACTTATTTTAAATTTCATGTCAAAATGACGTTTGCAAGCCATTACATAACCACCAATTTTTTCTAAACAAAAGCATAGATATTTTGAAAATTAATAAATACAGAGTAGTCAAAAATAATCCTTTAAAATTGTATCTACAGAAACCTTACTAAAAGCCATTTTTTTTTAAATAGAAACCTCTATCCTTTATTACATTATCCTATTAGGCATTAAAAATATGGGTAAGTTTGTATAAGAATGTCTATTCCAAAAATTTCTAGTTTACAAAATATTTACAATTTGATATTTTTAATTAATGCTTTTAAGAGGTTATATGTTATATCCACTTGCGATTTTGAAAAAAACGATTTTTTTTTTAGCATGTTTTGGGTGCAAAATTTAATAATAATCTGTCAAATAGTTTCAGAGAGGTGCACCTATTTGAAAAAATGTTTTAACTAAGTGTATAGGGTTTTCAAAACTTTCTTTTCGAAGACGGTGACCAAGATTTCTTTAAAACTACTAAACCAGCAGCTTTCAAATTTTAACACAAGCTTTTTTATTTGCAATAAATATATATATTTTTTTAATAAATAATTTAAGGCCTAAGTTTGTGGCCCGAAATCGATTTTTGTGTTTGGGATGCCGCCATTTTGTTAAAAACTTATTTTTGCCCATTTTTTAAATTAATTTATAGATTATACATTTCTAAGACTAGATACGTTTGTTTTTTTATTTTATATGATCCAGTCCAGAGATATAGTGGTCACCGCAAAACATCTTTTTTTAGAGGAGCACCCGGACATCGGCTACAGAGGCTTTCAAAATAATTTTTCTTACAGATTAAATATGTCAAAACATTGTTAAAAGTATACAGACAGCTACATATATGTATTCAACTTGAAATCAATACATCAAAAGGGCTTTAAGAAAATAAAACAAAAAGGTTTTTTTCGATCTTCCAACTGGATATAAACCCTTAAGTACGCGCCTGACAGCAAAATGCGGCATCATGGCCTACTTTCCGAGCTTTTTTATTTACATGGTTAATATCTCGAAAACTATAAATTTTTGAATAGTAGACATCCTTACACAAACTTACCCATATTTTTAATTCTTAGTAGGTTATGGTAACAAAAAAAGGGGTTTCCATTTGAAAAAATTGTGTTTTACCGATTATTCTTGACTACTCTGCATTGACTAATTGTTAAAATATCATTTTTCTCTACGAAAAACCCAACCCCAATTCATATTAAAGGCTTTGGCTTAAAAAAAGTTAATGGTTAAGTAATGGCTTAGAAACGTCATTTTTGCCATAAAAATTAAAATAACTCAAAAACGGTTAAACTTGGGTATGGGATACTATACATGTTTAGGATTTAACGCAGAATCTAAAAATGAATAATATATAGGATGTTCTATTTAAAATAAAGCAGTTAACATTAACTTCTCGTATAACCGAAAGTGGTAGAACTGTAAATATATTTCAGTCGTATGTCCCCCGCACCGACTTTATATTGTTTCCAAATTTTTAAATTTTTCCAGGGCAAATTTTTCGAGAAATCGATCGCAAAAGTTCCCGGTGGGACACCTTGTATAGTCAATAAAAATGTTATTGAATGTTTATCAAAAACCTTTTAAATTCCTTGGACACTTATTTTTATCTATAGAAAACAGCAACACACTTTTTAGGTTTATACCCGGTGACACAGGATGTTTTTACCCCCAATTTATTTTTAGTTTTTAAAAAGACTAATAAGAATTTTACAGTATTATTAAAGCATAAATTGACATTATCACATCCTCAAAATTACTTCTGGTTTAACCGAAACTATCATTGATTTTCTCTTTTTCAATACAATAATTGTCTATTTTGTTTCCATATTTTTATTCCCTATAAAATTCTCTTTTCAATGATATATCATACAGGCTGTTTCTTTTTAAAATAGCTGCTCATACTATTTATGAAAATCAAGTATTGCCATTATTTCTGCTTTGCATATTTGTTTTTGCTAATTTGGCTGTGAAAATAAAAGAATTAGCTATTTTACTTTTACAGGTAGTGATATATTTCCTTTTCTTTTAATAAATTACTTACTGTTTGTAATTTCAGTTTTTAATGTAATTGATGAGAGAAAATTCTGAAATTTTCCAAGTTGATGGTACTGCCGGTTAAACCGGAAGTGATTTTGAGGATGTGATAATGTCAAACAAAAATCAATTTATGCTATAATAATACAGTAATATTTATGTATGTTTTACCCAAGAAAGCTGTATAAAAATTCTTTAATATTTTTAAATGACTTCTTTAAAAACTAAAAAAAAAATTGAGAGGAGGGGCAACAACATCCTGTCACCCGGTATATTTAAGTATATTTTTACCTTAAAATTTTTATTACGATTTCGGGTTTTTTTTATCATACCTTTTAGTACTCTCGAGTGTTTTTGGTATGAAAACAGTAAAGGTCAAAGTGTACCCTAAATTAAAATAAAAAGTGAATTCAAAGTTTAAAAAGTTAGCTCACTTTCTTTTATTAAGCTTTTTATGGAAGTGTCATATACAGCGTATTTCTAAACTGTGGTGCCAAACAGAGTTGGGTATATAGTATTCGAATACTCAGTATTCTAAATACATTTGGTTGGTATTCGAATAGATCCGTGTGTTTGGTATTTGGCAGAATATTTATTTGGTCAGTATTCGGGATTTTGTATTCAGAATACCGTTTTTGAATGGTAGTATTTAAATACTTTTTCAATATTCGACGAAAACATTTTTAGAGTATTTGAATACCAGCGTAGTACCGAGTATACCAAAATGTGGATAGCAGTATTCAATTACTGGGATTTAAAGTATACAAGTACCGAGATTGTCAGTATCAGGCAAGATACATTTCTTTTTGCAATTAAGTGTTTAAGTTGTGGGAAAGGAGACACTTTGTTTTGAGTTCAGGATTCATAAATCACCTAATCCTGGTATTCATGAGTAATCGAATACTTTTTTTCATAAAATTTGAATATTCGGTATTTGAATACTTTTCCTCGGTATTCGTGATTCGTAATCAAAATGCCGATTTTAAGGACATATTCGACCCAACTCTGGTGCCAAATTGCTATGGTAGAATCCTCTCCTTATAAAATAAGAAAAAAAGTTCGTATAAATATTTTTCGCAAATTTTTTGTTTTCAAGATTTAGTAAAATTTGTAAAAAAATGGTTTTTATAAATATCTTAGATATACTTCACCCAATTTTGTTGTAATTTGGCCATGGCAATTATGGCATTAATTTAGTACATATTTAAATCAATTCAATAAGTCCGGCAAATGTATGCCACTGAGTGTAGAAATATGTGTGAATCCTAATTTGTTTTTATGTTTAGTTAAAAAGAAAAAAACCCTTTAATTGCATATTGCTAGACCATAAAAGGAACTTTGGTCCCTTTTTTTGGTTTAATAATTTCTTATTGTGAGTTATCTAACAAGAACAAATAAATTCTTAATTAAATAACGTTTATATCTAGTCTAACAAATTTTAATAAAACAAGTTTAAAGTTTTTAAAAATGTTAAACACTCTGTATCTTGAAACTAAAACATTTTCGGACTCGTGTTTATATGATCGTTGTTTCCATTTTAATAAGATCATTCTACCATAGCAGTTTGGCACTAGTTTACAGACCTTCTGTATGCATAGCTTCAACTCATTAAAAAAAAGAGGTTGGATGGTATTTAACCCTTACCTCTACTTAATGATATAATTTCTTTCTAGTCAAAAACAAAAAGAATATTTAAAGAAAAAACTAGAAAAGAATAAAGAAAAAAATGAAACAGCGCCTGAAGTGTTTAAAATTAAAGGACACCCTGTAGAAGACCTGACCAAACAAATTGAGGAAAATGAAAATAAAATTAGGACATTGAAGAATGAAAATCATAAGCTGCAACAGTTGCTTGCTCGATTTAAAAGCATAAAAGCCAGTTAATTTATTTAAGGGGTATCAAGTTAAAAATTTACACCCTCCTTAACTTTTTATTTTTTATTGTACAAAGTGAATATAAATATCAGTTTGTGGAATTAATTTTGTAGGTTCCGGATCAGTATTTTTTTTTTGTTATACCTTAATATATACAGGGTACATGACAAAAAGTATTATTTTTAAATGGAACATCCTGTATATTATATCACCGTTAAAAAATAATTTAAAGAAATTTAAAAAATACTACATATAAAATATCTATCTTTATTAGTTTCGAAAATATGGCCATTCAAATCTGAAAATTAAGTGTAAATTTTAATTGAGTAAGGTACCTGCGGCATATAAATCCCACCTAACGTTAAATGTAAAAAAATCGAATTATTTAAGATAGTTAAGCAAAATTGTGTTCAGATTAAAGATTGCTTATTTATTGTAAAAATAAAATATAATAAAATAATTATACAACCAACCATAAAAATTATTAAAACCCCTTGTTTATGGGTCTTATTAAACTACCACAGTAAAATAAGGCCCCAAAAGATATCTTTTTAATGGTGATTTAATATACAGGGTGCTCCATTAAAAAAATATTTTTGTCGTACCCAGTATATCTTAAGAGAATAAAGCATTCTGATTACAAATACAGATACTACAGAATAAACCCAATAAAACAGTATGTTTTTTAAGTTAAAAGGTAAAAAAGTTACAAGGATGTATATGTAATACGTTTTTAATGGAAATAAAAATTATTCTTTAGATCTAAGGGTCATATTTCGAATTCTGGGCCAAAAATAAATATATCAAATGTGGTATTTTTTGAAAGATCTATTTAATGGTCATATAATAACAGGATTTTCCATTAAAAATATCACACTTTTCGTCGTTTCCAGAATATCCTGAGAGGTAATAAAAATCTTATCACTGAGTTGCAAACGACAGAATTAACCCAACAAAAAATGTTTTTTTTTTTAAATTTTGTTCGATAAAAATAAAAAAGTTAAGGAAGTGTAAATCTTTAACTTGACTTTCGGTACAAGTTTTTCAGTTCTTTTAAAATAGTATATGTTAAATAATATATTATGTTTAAACTCTCAAATTTTTTTCTAATAATAAAATAAAACTTCAAAATTAACTAGACAGCCAGAAAGCTGCCAACTTTATTTACATAAATATAATCTTGTTTACAAAACTGGTGGAAATTCACAATGTGTAACTTATGTAACGATGTTTTTATGTTGCTTTGGCAACTTTTCGAGACCAGGGCAAACCGTGAGAGATATTAATAACTAAATACGAAATGTACACAATTTGAAAACTTGCTAGCAAGTTCTCCGAAACTACGAATAAAATGGTATCGAAAATACGGTTGGAATGTCCCACCTTTAGTTAAAAACGCGTATGTGCAATTCCAGCTTGCAAGTACTGTTTTTTTTTTTTCTTATAAAGACCATTCTGTGGAAACAGAAGATATTTCATAAGAAGTGCAGTTTTCCATTCTATCAAGCACAATTTAGTTAAAGTAAACTACTTGATAAAGCTGTTAAAAAGTTAGGTAATATATTTTTATGCGTTAGATTTGTCATTTAGTTCTATTACGCACAGAATGATTAATAAATGTCTTTTTCATCAAGTTGTAATGGACATCCAGTGAAAATGCGATTAATGGAAATTATTGAGGAAATGCAAAACAGTCAGTTGATTTGAAGAGGCTAATTCCTCTTCTTCGATATATTTACAATCACCTGTTTGATCTGGTCTCTCATAAAAATATATTTAATTTAAAACAGTAACCATAATAATAACAAATTATATTTTTAAATTAATATTTACAGTTTATTCTAACGCACCATCACAGGTCCTTTACAAAGGATGAAAATTCTTAAGGAGTCGACACTAGAAACTAAGATGTCTTGCAGAAGAGTTAAGCATTTTCGGGTCACTATTTTCTTGTAAAAATAACAGCAAATGGTTTTTTTTTTGTATTGTCTACCTAAAACTAAATTCTTCTAGTGTTAAAGAGGATTTAAAAGCGTCGAGTCTTCTAGAGAGAATAAATTCAGTGAATGAAAAGCGAAGAGCCAGGATGCTTGAAGAAAATTTTTACCATCTATCAACTACAACTTCACCAACTGAAAATAAAAGCGTTTAAGAAAAAGAATATAGGCTTAAACATGCGGTTAACGAAACGTTAGAGGAAAGTGCAAAGTTAGTAGAAAGAAAAAAATAAATTAATTGATTGGGAAAGGTGTTCTGCAGTCCTGGGATTTTGGGTGGGGTCACTCCACGCAATGACTCAAATCGGTCCCTTAGGCGAGTCGAAAATCGTTCACATTCGATGTACCTTCTGTGGTACTGTAAAAATTAAAAAAATATATTTAAAAAAAATTATCACAATACAAATATAAAAGTCAAAAATTGATAAAAAAAAATAATATCAAAATATATCAATTTATAAGACACTCAAAACAACAAAAAAATGTTGAAAATTATACTTACATCAATTTATATCCTGGAGGCATGTATGAACTGGACTTTTGCAAACCAGGCAGCAATGAGTTAATTGGTTAGTAACTTAAAATAGCTTAGTTTTTCTGAGATTTTATTTAGATATACTAACACAAGTATACATTTGTCATTATCGACCTTTTGTAGATACGGTGCATACCAATTAAGCGGGACACATTTTTGTGTCAAAATTTACTTGTTCGGAGTTATCCCCTCCCATCACCAAAACAAACATCAAAAAGTTCAAATGAATGGGGGTCAAGTGATACCCAAACGGTTTCAAATTATTTCTTCAGTCCTAAGTTTTTTAACGCCGATTTAGTAGTTTCCGAGAATATTTATCCCAAATACCGGAGTTTCCAGCCGGTGGCTCACCCCTATAATTTTTTATTGTTTAAAATATCATAATAAAATCTGGTATGTAAGTATATATCACATAAATGTGCATTGTTTGACCAATTTAGTTGTTTTTTAGTTTTTCCGGTTAAGGCGACTTTAACTTTCTTATTTGAAATAAAGTAGATGTTTACTAATTTGAATTAAATATCACATTCCAACTACAATAAAATTGCATAATAATATGCATCCATATTCATAATACACTAAATTAAAAATTTAAAAATATATAGAGATTAAATATTTTATGCTTTATTTGTTTCCTGGCAGATTAAATTTAAACAAAATATTATTTGGCTTTTTTCCGGAATAAAATTAAAAGTTTATTCAACATTTTAAGAAAATTAAAACTTTTATATACCATGAAGAATTATTCCGTTCTTACACAATATAATAAAAGTTATGATTGCTTTAAAAGAAATAAAATAATAAAATATTTAATATTAAGTTACTTACGATACAAAGGTTTGAATCTATAAACGAAGTTTTATTAGCTCCCGGTTGAAATTATTTTAATCCAATAAAATAAAATCTTAACAAGACGCCAGGCGGGAACTGGGCCAATGGTTGCGTCTCAAAAATGTGGTAAATAGTTTGCCAAAAATTTGGTAAACAGTTTACCTAAATAATATAAGACTGAAAATTTGTGTTGGAGAGAAGAGCCCGAACCGATAAAAACGTAAAACTGATTACCACATTTTTGAGACGGAACCATTGGCCCAGTTCTCGTCTGGCGTTTTGTTACGATTTTATTTTATTGGATTAAAATAATTTCAACCGAAAGCTAATGAACCTTTGTTTATAGATTAAAACCTTTGTATAGTAAGTAACTTAATATTAAATATTTCATTATTAAATTTCTTTTAAAGCAATCATAACTTTTATTATATTGTGTAAGAACAGAATAGTTCTTTATGGTATATAAAAGTTTTAATTTTCTTAAAATTTTTAATAAACTTTTTCATTTTATTCTGGAGAAAAGCCAAATAATATTTTGTTTAAATAGAGATTAGATGTCACAAAGTTGCAAATTAAATGTTATTGTACTCGGAATGTCATTTTCTATTTAAATAAGTAAAAATATACCGGGTGTCTTATTTAAAATAAGAAAGTTAAGGTCGCTTCCGGCTAAATCAAAAGTAAAAGAAAACAACTGAACTCATATAACACTGCGCATGAGTTATACCTACGTGCCAAATTTAATTTTGATATTTTAAACAATAAAAAGTTACAGGGGTGAGTCACCGGATATGAACCCTAGATATTTGGGGTAAATTTTCAGAAAACTACTAAACCTATTTTAAAAACCCAAGATCATTAAAAAGAGCATTTAAAACCCTTTTTGTGTTTAAAGTAAAGGTAATCTTGACCGCCCTCTTCCATTGGAACTATTTGACGTTTGTGTTGGAGAGGGGAGTCCGAACGGGTAAATTTTAACACAAAAATGTGTGCTTCTAAAATGTGTTTCAGGATTTTTTTTTATAAGTGTACAAATAACAAATTTATACGGGGTAGCTCGCTTTAACTGGAATTCACTGTATGTAACAGTGATAGTAGGCAATTTAATAAAAACTAGCATTGCGAGAGATGTAAAAGCTCAGCAAATGAGACGCATCAAAGATACTCATTTAGTTAGATAGGCATTAAATTTTATTCATTAAATTAAAAATTACTAAACAGTTTTCTTACGCGATATTAGAGATTAATATAACGCATAATTTATTTATTAGTTTAGTAAGGATTTCAGCTTCCATTTTCATTAAAACAACAAAATGAGTCGAAAAAGAATATACTCAGTTTGGTTTATCTGCGTAGACAAAATTAATTACAAACCTGCAGAATGCCTAAAAAACTCAAAACGAGAAACAAAAACTCTTTTACAATTGAATCGTTCATTTTAAAAACAACATAGGTACACAAATTTAAAATTTAGCTAGATAAAATTATATACTATTATGTTTTATTTAAGGTGGAAACGATGTTTTTGAAAAGTTAGCAAATAATAATTACAACTTGTGTATAAGAAAACACATATAATGTCCTGTGTGTCCTGAACAGTTACCCCATTGCAAAACCCTAAATTTAATACTAAGCTAATTTTTTTCTTGAAATTTTGTTAATTAAAATTAATTGTTAGGTTTCTTTTAGTTTGTTGCAGATGATCTCCAAGTTCGTAAGGGTCGATTAATTCTGTGTATGCACAAAATCTATACTCTAAAATGTGAAAAATGGTGTTAAGAAAATTCCTAAACTCAAAAATTCTGATCAGTTGGACATTTGAATCGTCACTTTAGCTAGAAAAACTTGTAGAATTCATACCTGGAAAAAATATACAGAGTGTTGTTAAAATTCACGCCACCTCCGGTTAAACCAGAAATGATAGAAGGATATTATTGTATTCAGTTTTGAGATTTAATGACACAATCCATCATATAAGATTTAAAGAGATATATTTTTATCGAAGATAATGATAGGCTGAAGAGTTATTTTGTTGTCACCCGGTATATCATACATAACTTCAAAAACGTACTGTTTTATGTTTTTTCAAAAATGTGGAAAACAAAAAAAACCTATAACCCTTTTGTTCTTTTGTATCTCCTGAACCCTTCACTTTGGTGTGATTATGTTCAGGGTTTTCTATTTAAAAGGAAAAAATAACCTATTTTCTGATTTTTTCTGCATCTTTTAAAGAAATTTAAGATAGCTTATCAATGTATTTTAGCTCTGAGAATTTGAAAATCGTAATAAAAAAACACTTGCATGAAAAGCAAAGACTAAAGCCATATTTGTTGCATTTTTTAATGGAACATCCTATTTATTATAACATTTTTGGATTCTATGGTCAATTCTAAGTGTTTTTAATCAGGGAAGTATAACCTGTTTTTCAGTTATTGCGCTTCCACAGTAACATTTTGGCTTAAAAGTATTTAATTAAGTATATCAATATAAAATAAAGGTAATGCAGGTAATCACAATTCAAAGTCATTGAAATTTTTACCTATTAGTAGATTTTATATTAGTTTTTTATAATGAATTATACTTTAGATAAATTACTACAACTAGTAACGTTATAGTACTATTACAATTGTCAAAAAATGCCAGTGAAGCAAAAAGAAGATCATGAAAATCTGCTAATAGGTAATTAACATTTCATTGGCGAAGGATCAGGTGATCACGTGCGTTACCTGTATTTTATATTGATTAATTAAAATAAAATAGTCGTCAAAATGTGACTGTTTAGGCATCAGTAACTCAAAACCAGTTGAATATAGCCCTCTAGTACCCTTATTGAAAAACACTTAGAATTGGCCATAAAGTCAAAAAATGGTATACCAAGTAGTTTGTTCCATGTTTTTTCTTGCAATTGTTTTTCTATTACAATTTTCAAATTTTCCAAAAATACATGGATTTGTTATCTTGAATTTCTTAAAAAATCGAGGTAAGCAAGAAAATATGCCGTTTTTCTTCTTAAATGGAATAGCCTGTACAGTGTTTTTGTTTATAATTTAGTGTAGATTATTTTTGTATTTCTTTTCTACAATTTCCTTCAAACCTTTCCACCTTAACAACTCATGATTCCTTTAGATGTTAATTTTTGACGCATATGAATGACGCATCAGCTTCGTTTGCAAGATAAACAAAAAATATATGTTTATAATAGGTTTACTTTCTTTACCTATAAATATTAGGACTGTGAAAATTAAAAATCATGAGCTGCTTGATTAGGATCACAACCTATTCGCGGTAACAAATTTATAGCCGTCAATAATTTTAATTAAATTAAAAGTACAAATCTCATAGAAAAACAATGCGTTAGTAAATTTAGCAGCTATACAAAAAAGCAGTATCCACATGGTTTGTTCTGAAAAACTTTATTTAGGTTTTACCTTAACACTGCCCATTACAAGTATTATATACAATGGTTTGTATGGCTTACAAATTATATGATTGTAACAGACAAATAGTTTTTAATATACCTAAGATAAAAACTTAAGTGACAACTTCTCTATAATCTGGCAATTTTATATTGAGAAAAATACCTAGTAAGTAACTATGGGTACTGACTGTTTAAGCCAACGTAATCCTTTTTTTTATTTAGGTGTTTTCCTCAATTTATAATGCCCAAAGTATAGCTTTTCGGGGTTTGTTTAACTGTTAACTTTAACGAAAGTTAATTTTTTTAATAAATTTAAATATTAATTACCTAATATCCAAACAAAGTCATACTGCTAGTATACCGTAAAAACTATTTGCCAGAGTTAAAACTAAAAGCAACTGATAAATTAGGAAACCTCTAAATATACATATAATACAAACCTAAATAGTGGCCCTAAGTTATTAAAATCAACTCCATATACTGGGTGTGGACGAATTTATGAGACAAGACTCCTAGAGTATTGGAGAGCTTGATATAGGTAAATAACAGGAGAAGATCAGTTTTCGTATATTTTTACTTTTTAGTCACTTCCGGTTTAACCGAAAATGGTTCAAGTTTTGAATTTTAAATGGAACACCCTGTTTATTTAATTACTTTGGGATACCTGAAACAATCTAAGTCAGAATGTGACATTCTAAAAAATTTTTAAGTCTACTTGAGTTTTTTAGAGCCTTCTAGAGCATCTAGGTGGCCATGATTGAAAGCAAATTAATCTAGTGACCGTAGGAGATTTTAGAAAAATACAAACGCAAAGTTTTAGCGACTAAATATAAAAGACAGGAATCAAACTTTTATTTTTCAAATGACAACCCTTTACAAAATACAGGGTGTTCCATTTAAAAATTCCAAATTGGAGTCATTTCCAGTTAATCCAGAAGTAACCAAAAAGTAAAGAATATGCAAAAGCTCTTCCCTTTTCATACCATTTACTTATACCAAGTCTCATTTGTATATCTCTAATAATCCCGAAGTTATGGCGTGTCTAATAGAATCGTTGACACCCGGTATGCCTCCCGGATTTAAAAATGTCAATCATAAGACTGGTGGTGCTCTCAAATATCAATAATAATTGATTGTATCATACCAGTGTCTTAAAGAAGGCCACTCAATAATACAAAAATATATATAAAATTCACCTCGGCATATCTTAAAGTCACTAAAATCAGTCTAAAACGTGTAAATTTTCCGTACTTTTAGACTGCAATGTGAGTACTTTAAAGAGACGAAAAATGTTGGAATGTATTATAGTTAAATATCATTTGAATGATTTTAAATGTTAACATCAATGATTATTTTTCTTGGATACTTGTAAAGGGTGGTCCAACTAAAACACACGTTCATTTTAAATAAAACAAAACTTTTCAGCGAATTCTCTTTATTACTTGTTATTATGATAGAAGAATCTAGTGACAATTATGTGTAAAACAAAATATTGGCCAATTGCTCGCCATGGCTTTGCTGGCGTACCTCTAACCGACCGTCCACATTTTCAATGACTGGAGACATTGGACCCTATGAATAAAAGAGGCCCATACTGCATACAATTTTAAGTAAATGCTTTTGCATTTAGTAATATTAAAATTATGAAGTAAATGCTTTTGCTTATAAGTATAAGCAAAAGCTTATGACATAGAAGGATTTACTTCAAACATATGAATAAAGTCAAGTATTTGCGCTCAAGTGAGAATATTTGCATATAAAAAATGATGCTACTGAATAGCAGCATCACTTCTTTATAAAGTAAATACTCTCAGTAAATGCCTGACTTTATTTATACGTTTGAAGTAAATCCTTCATATCATGGCCATTTGCTTATACCTATAACCAAAAGCATTTACTTACAATTTCATTCATACTTCGTAAAGCATTTAGTTCAAATTTAGTAAGTATAAGCATTTGCTTCTTTATATTCATATGGCCCGATTTCAATTAGTTGTTTATGTATCGAATTATCTCATTCTTCGTGGATTCGTTAACAAGCAAAATTGCCTCATTTGAGCAAATTAGGGTCCAAAAGTAATTGTTGAAAAGCCGATGAAACCACAAAGTGACTGTTTGGTGCGGTTTATGAGCTGCCAGCGCCATCGGGCTGTACATTTTTGAGAATGGGGTTAGCCAAGCAGTTACCGTGATCCTTGTGGTCAGAAATTAAGAATGTGGATCTGGACGATATGTGGTTTCAATAGGATGAAATCACTTGCCACACAGCCAACAAAACAATGGCTCTTTTACTCGAGAAATTCAATAGCCGTGTAATCTCATATCATGGCGATGTTAATTTGCCACCATAATTATGTGTTTTCATACCTTTGAACTTCTTTCTTTGGGAATATTTAAAAGAGAGCCAAAAACAATTAAAGACCAAAAGGATGAGATAATCGACACATTAAGGACATTGAACCTAAATTCTGTCTTAGAGTAATAGAAAATATGGACCATCGGATGGAGGTATGTCATCAAAGCCGTGGCGAGCATTTGGCCAATTTTTTACACATAATAATTGTCATGGATCCTTATATCATAATAAAAAATATTAAGAGAATCCTCTGAAAACTTTTTGTTTTGTTTACAATTAACATCGTGCGTTTTAGTTGGACCACCTTTTATAATAAAAAGATAAATTAACAGCATTGATAAAAAGAACGTAGTAAAAAATAAATTACTCTTTTAGTTCCATAGCGGGTGTTAAAAATAAAAGTAAAAACAATCAATGACGTTAGACTTAAGTATGAACTTATCTGATTATTTTTAGTTAAAAAATACTAAACGGAACAGACTAATTTCCCTTAAAACCGGATATATTTATTTCGAGAATTCTAATATGCCTACATACAATAACATTAGTTTTCTGCTGAATCTAGGGTTAGGCTACTAGGAATAAAAACACACTAACAGATCAACAGTATTAACACTAAGAAAAACACACAGTTTTGTATTTTTAGCTCACTTAATATTAAGTACATTGTTAAAGAATATTACATTTAAACCAGCTAATTCTATATACTTTCTATTTACAATAAACATCACATTATATGTGACATCAAAAACCTTTACAATAATATATTTAATTATAATATAGGATTATCAAAAACTTTTAAACTACTAGAATTTATTGAGTGAGCTAAAAACAAATTGGATTGTAATTTTAAGTGTGTGTATTGTATGTGTTCTTCTTGTATTTATTTTTAAATTCCAAAGACGTTAAAAAACAGACTTAAGACGTTTAATTTTCTCTGTATATTTTTTTTAACTCATCCTGATTCTTAAGGACTGTGGAATAAGAAATAGCAAAGCCGCTTAAAAAGTAGATCGTGTAATTTAAAAAAAAAGACTAAAACAATTGCAGTTTTGCAACCACGACATTCTTTTTTATTTATTTTAATTTATATGTTGTATGTACACTTTCAAGGGATGAATTGCACCTCTGAATCCACCCTTAAAGTTGTTTTTTTAGAACGAATTGAGATAACTTTACGAAATCAAATCCATAATTTACCAGCCCTCAATTCATTCTTTCTCAAGATATTTGAAAAAAAAATAAGGTTGGATTCAGGGGTGCATTTCACCCTTAAAAGTGTTTAATAGCTGATTAACAAAAAGTCGTTTCTCTTATTTTTGATGTACAACATATTGCAGTTTCATCAAAATCGGCGAGGGACACCAAGAACAGTTTTTTATGAGAGGGTATAGATGACGTTGACTTTGATTACAACGTTTTATTTATATAAAAATATATGCCAAAGTTATTTAAAACAAAATATTATTAACGTGATAAATACCTTAAAATTTGCATTAATTAATTCACAGCGCCAAAAGCACAGATGTCCATTATCTAACGTCTTTGGTGGATTTTACATTTATTCTATATTTTCTTTTAAACAGCAAACAACGTCAAATTAGTAGCTTATTTATTTTATACTTTTGGATTCACTTTTGATAATCTGGGGTTATGTGCATGGACGAATCTATATACTAGCTTTTCTGTTACTTTGAGACACAATGTTTATAAGATATTATTTTGAAGTGTATTTAAAATGTGTCCTAAGAAAAGTAGTTTCAATACGGCGAACAAATAAAGTTAATGCTCCAATCGTCCTATCACATGTGTGGTGACACTTTTTCTATTTTGGTTTAGTACTAAATATAACAATATTTAAAAAATTACTGCATTTTCATCTTAAAATCAATACTTATATAAAAACAGAAAAAATCAAAAAGCCAAAAATCCATCTGTTTAATATTTTGGCTCGATCTTGGCAAATATAAGGAATAATAAAATCGAAATGTCATTGTTGCAGCACACAAATAAAATTAACACTGATTATTCCTCATTATAAAAAAATCAATTAGATCCCACCATCTTTTGAATAAATTTTGTTTAGATAAGTGATTAAATCACTAACGCTGTTTAACCGCGAATAAATTTCCATCCTTACTGATTTTCAAAATTCTTATAGAACGTCGAATTTTGTTATCAATAAAATTCTTTATTATTCGCTTTAATCTACGTTTTTCGGAAATAATCTAGCCATATACCACACGACCTATGAATTCAAATCAATTAAAATATCCATTTTTTTGTATGATTGTGCTTGACAATATTTTTATGGACACGAAATTTAAAAAAGCCCTTGCGGTCTTATGTTTTTAGTTTCAAAATAAAAACCTTTGAACTCAACTCATGTTTTTATTCATTCAACTATTTTTCAAGCAAAATTATGCTTAAAAATGTTGGCTGTTTAATAGATAAAATTTATAGGTCTTGTGATATAATATATGAATATTCTAAAAAAAAATCTCTCGCTGACAAAGTAAAGTGTGTAAAACCAAAATAGAAAAAAAAAACAATTAAAAGTAATTAATAAATTTTGTCAAAATATATCGTTGCATAAAAATAAAGAACTAACTCAGTCTTGTTTTGTTTTCTTTATTGTTTAATTTAAGAAATAATAAAACATGCACTTCATTTTTAGTATAATCTGTTACTAAAATCACAACACTTGAGGGAAAAATAACACTCTCACGTCTGACTTGCCTGTACACTGTTATCTTCGGTCTCCATATACTAGTAACTATAAAAATTATTTATATTTGGATAAACTACCTTGTACAGTATGTTTTATTATTAAATAATTATATCCAGCAGTATAAATAATCTTTATAGTATATTTTGTTCCAAAATTAGTTAAAACAAACATATTGGGATTTTAACCTTAGGGTGTAATACGGGTAAAATTTAACAGGACTTTGATCAGGCTGCCTTATAAATATCTAACACATTTTTAAGAGTATCCTATACTATCGTAATAAAAATTAATTTAAATAAAAAAAAGTGTATATGGATTTAGAATTAATAAATTAAAAATCAACGGGTCAACCCAAAACCAATACTAAAGTTCCCAAATAATTTAATTTAAATAATACAAAACGTGTATTTACTATCAAGTTTAATTGAAAAATAAAGTCTGAGAAAAAAGGCACTTAAAAAGTCAACTTGGTCCATATTAAAACAGCTTTGACACTTGCAATATAGGCACCCGTTTACACACTAATCTGCTGTCCTCGTCTGAAGGAGGCAGTTGTATGGGTTTATAAAGGACCCCATAATATTAAGCCAAAGAACACAGCCCACATTAGTACCATCCAATGCACAGTGTAAATCATATTCTCACCGTCAGTGATTTTTCTTGCTACAAACTTCAAACTTTCATCAAGTAATATGACTGGAATTGAGAACTTCATTACTGTTACCCATTCTTCAACCGTCAACGGGCAAACTTGGAACACAACCTATAAAATTAAAAATACATATATTTTTCTACAAGACAACGTGTTGAAATACCAAGTTATACAAGAAAAAGCCAAGAACATTCAGGTCGTTTTCTGTCTCGCTTTAAAATTGTTTAAGTTATAGTGCCTGGGCCGCCAATGAAATGGACTTCATGAGAATAATCCTTTTAAAACCTATTTAGGGGTTCCTTTTGACAAGTCTACCACGAATATTCAGACCGCCATATATGAAAGCAGCGCTTTCACCCCGCTTGTCAATTTTGATATGTTTTAGGTGTCGGACTTAGCGAACGCGTCACTTTTTTGTCGGACAAGTCTACCACAATGTTTTAAATGCAATTTTAAAAATTGTGCTAAAAATGGTAAGGGTAATAAATATCACACATAAATTCACAGTCACAAAACCATAAAGGTCTGGCTACACATAATGCTCGGAGCCCGAATTCACAGTGACAGAGGAAAGTGTGGACTGATTAATTCTAGAAGCAGAGTCCATTGTTTTATGTGTGTATATCTCGTTGTTTACATAAAACAGATTTACCTACTTATCTCTGTTTCTTTTATCAAAACTTTGAGTGTAAAGTATAGGTAAAACTGTGTTGCCTTATTTGTGAAGGTTTATTTTACGAGAAAGTGTAATTTAGAGCGTAGTACAGCAGACTCCTATTACTACAATTTTATTAAATCCAAAACATTTTGCACTGCATTCCCTACATTTCATTAGTAAGACGCACGTCTGCGGGCTCATTGCGGTTATGTGTGCCCAGACCTTAAGGTTCAAAAAATTGACATGTTTCGGGTATCAGACTGGGCAATGCTACAGTTGTACTAATTTAACCAACTTCGTACCTCAAATAATAAAGACGTTAGCCATAGTGCCGACTTAAGTTTGATCACCCTGTATCTAACCCTGTAATTACTAATGATTTGGTTTTTACATTTCCAAAGTAAAAAAAATAGATTGTTACTGCGTTGTTGCCATTTATCTATACAGTGTGTTTCTAAACATATGAAAAACATTTTAGGAGGTGATTTTCCACTTAATAATAAGAAAAAAAACTTCATATGAACATATGTCCTAAACGTCTTAGTTTTTAAACTTCAGGGTGTTAATTTTTTTATAAAAATATTGTTTTTGTAATAACTTTTATACCCATTCAGCATTGCATCAAAAGACATTTTTTGTCATACAAGATTTTTTTTTACCAGTGTCGTCTATAAGGGGTTTAGGGTATAAAACTTATTATAAAAAAACAATATTTTTAAACATTTTTAACACCCCGTAGTTCAAAAAACTAAGACGTTTACGACCTATGTTCATATAAAGTATGTTTCCTATTTTTGGTAGAAAATCACCTAAATTTTTGCATTTGTTAGAAACACCCTGTATAAGAAAACAATTACACAAATTGGTTTATATTGTTTCAAATAAAAATATGCTTAGAAGCATTTGATTTTACAACTAGACGAGTTAAATATTAAATATTTTAACAAAATTAAATACTTACAGAGAGTACATCAACATAAAGAATGACGAAGTGAAGAGTGAATGAAAGGGCCATTGAGCCGATCAACCACATGTTGCTCCATGGAGGCATAGCAATCAAGGACTGATTTTCTGATAAGCTAAAATGGGATCATAATCTAATAAATAAGTTGAAATAAATGAAGGACACGTATGACGACATATTCACCAAGCGCGTAACTTGGCCGTCGTTTCTAGTTAACTACCTAACCATATTTAAATTAAAATAAAACCTAGCGTGTGTGCTTTGTTAGTAAAATTAAATGTGACGTTTAGTCATCCATACAGTTGGCACTGTATATACCTATGTGGCACTGTGGCAGCTTTAACCAACATGCTAGATTCCAAAATCTAAAACCTCGAAATTGTGGAAACAATTTAGGACTGTCTATGTTACATATGTATATATAATTTATTGTTTTGCTTTGTCTACAGAGATATCTAAATATTTTTCATGACAATAAAACTTATTAATATTATTATTATTATCATTCAAATTTTGTACAATGATAAAAAAATTAAGTAAAGAGGTTAATAAAAGTAAACAAAAAAAATATATTTTTGTTTAAGAAATGCACCTACCAGTAACCATGGTTACTAACTTTGAACCAATAGAATGCATTTTTTTCCAGATGACTTTCTCAAACAAAAATTATGGATGTAAACTCAAAATAAAATATAAGTAAATATAAGTTTTAATTTCTGTACCTGACATAAGATAAATGTCTGTGTAGGTGTTTTTATACATTCTTTATATACATACATCAACATATTACTGAATTAGGTTTAACAGTCAGCCCACCGCTGTCAATGGTAGTCAGCGACTTATGGTATCAAAAGTTGATATTTTACAAACGCCACCAGATATTTTAAACTAAAAATAAACAAACCAACCTGTTCATAGCATTCAACATTTCAATGGTTACCAAAACGGATAAAGCCATGGTCATTGGGTGAGGATCGTTGAATACTTTGCAGTCGATTCCTTTAAATTCGGGACCACCTCCAATACATTGCAAGTGGTGGGTCTAAATAATTTTAAATAAATTAATACAATGTTGTACATCACCTTTAAAATAACAAAAATATTTCATAAATCGACTATATCAATAACTAGAACCAACTAAAGCCAATTAATATGACCAACATAAAAGAAGTTTCACAAGCCTCTAGAGTTCGGGCATCGGCTTTTCGATCCGACCAATCAACGAACATTAAGGCCCAGTTGTATAAAGCAGGTTTAAACTCGGTTTTACTGAACTGAAGCCTGACTACTATTGAACTCACTGCCTTTGACTTTCCGCAAAATCTCAATTTCTATTAATTCCCACTGACAGCAATATTGAGATTTTACGGAAAGTTCAAAGGCCTAACCTCAGTTCAGTGAGTTTAAACCTACTTTGTACAACTGGGCCTAAAATTCACGTGATGCATAAAACGTCCTTAAAACTTGAATTATACAAAAGATTTCGTTTTATTTGAAGAGAAAAACATTATTTAATATATATTTATGTAAAAGTGGGTCCAGTATTTTAACCAAACTTAAAAAAACTACAGCACTTTTTCTAAAATTGAGATTTTCAGTTTTTTCGAAATAACGCAAAAACCAAACAAGATACAGCCGTCATCAAAACGGCATTAGATTAACCGTTGAATGGCCCACAACTTTTCCCATTTAACCATCTTTCTATCTCTTATAGATTCTAATATCCCAATACATTCCCTACCAATTTTGGACACACTGTATAAAATTATCATCCAAAGATACGAGTAAAAATCACCGAAACCGGAAATTTGATTTGTTTGAAGCACCACAGGCGGTCATGCAAAACTGTTACATTGGGGGTTAGGTTGGTTCTGGTTAGTCAATATAAATATTTAACTAACCAGAACCAACCATGTCCATTTCAATGTGACAGCTTTGCATGACCGTCTGTAGCGCTCCAAACCAATTCCGGTGCTTTTTACTGTAGTCTTTGAATTATAATTCAATATTTTTAAGTTTGGTTAAAATACTGGACCCACTTTTTAAATAAAAATATATTTAAACAATGTTTTTCTGTTTAAATAAAACGAAATCTTTTGTATAATTCAAGTTTCATGGACGTTTTATGAATCACGTGACTTTTAGTGTTCGTTGATAAGTCGGACGGAAAAGCCGGTAGCCGAACTCTAGAAGTTTGTAGAAGTTTCGATCTTATGGATTATTGCTTTTATAAAGAGCTGTTAAAAAGCGGTATTAAAGTAATTAGAGATCCATTGGATAAAATTTGAAATTAATATTTACACTTACCAATTGATAGTAGCTCATTTGGGGTCCTTCAGGTGAGCTCATGAACCACCAGGCAGCAGCACCAACAGTAGCAGCACCTACGTATCCACCAATAGCCAAGTACCTGAAGAACAGCCATCCAGAAATAAGGGATTCATCGGCTTTACGAGGTGGTTTTTCCATGATGTCCAAGTCAGGAGGATTGAAACCAAGAGCAGTAGCTGGCAAACCGTCAGTTACCAAGTTGACCCACAAGAGCTGAACGGGAATCAAAGCTTCTGGAAGACCAAGGGCGGCAGTTAAGAAGATTGAGACTACTTCACCAATGTTGGACGAAATCAAATAACGGATAAATTGTTTCATGTTGTTGTAAATGGCACGTCCTTCTTCTACGGCAGCGACGATACTGGAGAAGTTGTCGTCAGCAAGTACCATCTCAGCAGCAGATTTCGCTACAGCGGTACCTGAACCCATGGCAATACCGATTTCAGCTTTCTTCAAAGCAGGAGCATCATTTACACCATCACCAGTCTAAACGAAAAAATATGGTTTAGAAAATTTTCGATAGGTGGAACTTTATTATATTAATGTTAATAAGCAGTTTTGGTTTGGATTATGATAATAACATTTAAATCCCCAACTTTTCAAAATTATTATACTTTTCTGCTTTAGAATCGGTGATAGTTTAGCTACAACCTAAATTATTGCTTATATATTTTGAAGGTATTTTTTCTTTAACTCTATGTGCCCTTGTTAAGAAGTAAGAAACTATAAAAATTACTACAACAGCAATTAAACTTATATCAAGGTAAATTAAAAACTTACCATAGCAGATATTTCATTCATGCTTTGCAAATATTCAACAATCTTGGATTTGTGGGCAGGTTCTACACGGGAGAATAAACGGGCACGGGCACAGGCAGCTTTTTGTTCAGCAGGAGATAAGTCATCAAACTCACGACCAGAGTAGGATTTGTTGGTTGTGTCTTCATCTTCACCAAATACACCAATACGCCTGCAGATGGCTTCAGCGGTAGCCTTGTTATCACCGGTGATTACAATTACACGGATACCAGCAGCACGACATCTGACGATAGAATCGAAAACTTCTTTACGTGGGGGTCCAACATACCAACAACACCAACAAAGGTAAGATTGACTTCATAGGTGAAAAATTTGGTAGAATCTGCAAGGTCCATTTCTTCAGGTTTCATTGGGTTGTCAGCAGTAGCAAGAGCCAAACAACGAAGAGTATCACGTCCACAACCATAGTCCCTGGTAACTTCAAGAATACGATTCTTGAGGGTGCTTGTAAGAGGAACTTTCTGTTGGCCAACACGAACATGGGTGCATCGATCCAAGACACCTTCTGGGGCACCCTTGACGAACAATTTGGGTCCATTTCCAATACGAGAAGGTTTAAGGGGTACACAGTAAGAAGACATGGATTTACGATCACGGGAGAATTCTAGGGTGAATTCCTTCTTCCATTTGGATTCAATATCTTGTCTTACAGAAATGGCAACTTGGCGTCTGTCACCACTCTTAGTTATATTGAAGGGATTCATTTTCTCAGCCAATACAATCAAAGCGGTTTCAGTAGCTTCACCAACTTTTTCAAAGCATTGTTTAAATTCATTAAAATCAATAGCAGAGTCATTGCACATGATACAAATTGTTCCCAATTCTTGCAGTGCGTCGAATTCTGAGCTCTTAACTTTTTGTCCCTTAAGGAAAACCTCTCCAATGGGTTCGTAAGTGGATCCAGTAATCTCGAATTCATGAAGGCTGTTCTCATTGCCTTCAACTTTGTCAAAGATAAACATGCGAGACACGGACATTTGATTGGTGGTGAGAGTACCAGTTTTGTCAGAGCAGATGACGGAAGTACAACCCAATGTTTCTACAGAAGGTAAGGATCTTACAATAGCATTCTTCTGGGCCATACGACGTGTACCTAAAGCCAAACAGGTAGTAATGACAGCGGGTAAACCTTCAGGAATGGCGGCTACAGCTAAAGCGACAGCGATTTTGAAGTAATAGACGGCACCTTTAATCCAGGAACCACCATGGGCGGGGTCATTGAAGTGACCAATGTTAATAGCCCATACAGCGACACAGATGACTGAAATTACCTTAGACAATTGTTCACCAAATTCGTCAAGTTTTTGTTGAAGAGGGGTCTTAATTTCTTCAGTCTCGGACATTTCAGTTCTGATTTTACCAATAGCAGTTGAAAGACCTGTCCCAATAACAATACCGCGAGCTTTACCGGCAGCAACATTGGTACCTGAGAATAGGATGTTTTTCTTGTCCTGGTTGACAGCACGGGGATCGGGAATGGCATCAGTATGTTTAATCACAGAAATAGATTCACCAGTCAAGATAGATTGATCAATTCTCAAGGTGGTAGAATAAATTTTAATAATACGGATATCGGCAGGAATTTTGTCACCTACAGATACTTCAACAATATCTCCAGGTACAATTTCTCGCGCTCTGACTTGCTGAATACCGGTCTTGTCACCTCGAACAACTTTACCCATTTCGGGTTCATATTCTTTAAGAGCTTCGATGGCAGATTCAGCATTTCTTTCCTAAAACAAGAGTAGTATAATAATAAAAATATAGGGACAAAAAACCGGTGGAATTTACCTGCCATACACCTACTACTGCGTTTGCAATAAGAATAAGAAGAATTACAAAAGGTTCTACAAAAGCGGTAAACGCTCCATCGTGTTCTTCAAATAAAGCTAATACCTAAAACAAAAATTTAATTGTAGTAAAACAAAATAATTAAACATCACTGTAAACGCACAATGACGTTTAAAAAGTAAGGAAAATAGTAAACAAAGGTTTATTATAAGCAACTTAAGACAAGAGAATATTATAGGTACATTGTAGTGCGTTGTTAAAAATAAATAATTTTTACGAATACTCTACTGTTTTTACATTTTTCTGTCAACAAATCTATTAGACAAGTCATAACTTTTAAGAGTAATAGTAGTGCATCAAAATGGGATTAAATATAGGAAAAAAATAAGTTTACGCATATGTTTCATTTTCCAGTCACTTATGCTTTTACCAGAAATGGTTCCAGTTTTTAATTTTTAAATGAAACATTTTGTATATATTCGCAGTTTTAGATTAACTGTACAATTCTGGATAAGAATGTCTTATTTTTAAATGGTTTTTCTGTCTAGCTGGGCTTAATCAAACTAACACTAATCTAAGAATCCCAAGTTATGTCAAAAAATTACAATAAATTGATGGTTTAAGTGCAAATTTGGATAGTTAAAGCTAAATTTTGTTCGCCAGAAAAGAAATATAAATAATTTAACTACTTAGTTCTTAAATATCGAAAACATTTAAAAAAATATTATTACAGATTTTGTAGAATAAAAGTCACTTTAAATCAAATCTTTTAGAATAACAAATTTGTTTGTTATTCTAAAAGTATTAAACACATATTTTCGTGCCTAAATATTTTTTACGAATCTAAAGAAACCAATTTATTTGCGATGAACACAAATTAAATATTACTAATCAAAATACTGGACAACAATTTATTTATAACTGTCAGAGTGCCAAGGGTAGAGATCGAAGGCACTAAGAAGACCACCGCTTCGTCATTGTTCGGTCCCGCCTACTTCAACTGACTTCAAGTCAAGTGACGTAGTTGTTTATTATAATAATAAAAATAAAAATAGTTCTCGTGCATTTAACACCGATTATTTTGGAAGACATGTTTACTGTTTAAAACACTTAAACAAAACAAATACACGCACTCTCCCCAAAACACCTCCAAATCGCCGCGCTCTTATAAGCTAAAATATCTGTTTTTACTACATCTATTTAATCATTCGACGACACGGTACCGTTGTCATTCAAATTATCCCGTCGCTTAGGGTGGGTGGAGCTTGGTAGCCCTTAAGGTTAAAAGACGCGCACTGAAGTGGCAAGCAAGTGACGTGGTTGCCAGGTAGTAAGTCAGTGTCAAGTAGAAGCTCTAAAACCTGCGTAAATAAATGCAGAAGCGCGCAATAAGGAAGAGTAGCGGTGAAATGGTGTTTGGGACGTGGGTAACATCAGTTGGGTACCAGTATTCCCCAAAATGTTTAATTTTTACGAGGTTTAAAGACTTCATTTACCACTAGCTTGCCACACCACCGCTAGGTCACTTGCTTGTCACTTCAGTGCGCGCCTAGCCTTATTCTTACAGCGTTTGTGCTCTAACCACGATATTTTGCAGTTATTTTAATCAAGGTTAATAAAAACCATATAAAATCAACAATTTAAACTAAATCTAAAAGACCAAGAGCTAAAACAAAAAAACGGAAAGTTATTTTTTCATCAGCTAGTAGCTGCAAACTACAATACATCTCATTTATTTTTGTCGCAATGTGTTCTGCATATTTCCAAACTGCAATAAAAATTATCTTGGTCATAAATTACGGTACAGTACTCAAAGTCAATGAAGTCACTTCAAAGAAAATGTTATCCTGTGTTCCATACAAGAATCATAGTCGGAAACAAGCTTCAGCCGTAAATAAACCAGTTCATCGTATGAACTTATTAGTGACGCTGGTTTCACACTACCGTGCAACAGATCCCCTTTAATATATCAAATTTCATATTTCGTATTCTAAAAGGCATCTTTACGTTGTATGGCGTAATAAAATTTAAAATATTGGTTGTATACTATGAACAGTTAGATTTCAGATTTTCCTGAATCCTCAAAAATGTTTATCAAAAAATATTGTCGCAAGAAATATTAGTAATTTTCACTAATTAATTTATAGTTTAAAATTTTTGGTTGTGTTAAGAGCTGCTTTTAATGTCGTGTCAATCCTTGATTTACTTTTCCACTACCATAGAAACGAACGATATTTAATAAAAATAAAAACTCTAATGTCAATGAGACATTGTTACATGATACAACAAATACAAAAGGTAGGATCTTGCGCATGACGTTTATCACGAGACCACCGTCTCTGACGTAGTGATGTGACAAAATTTGTAAACAAAGTTGAAACCATACGTTTGTTTTCGTGTTTTTTACAGTTTGTTTGCCGTTTTACTTTGCTTTTTGACAGTTTTGTGACTTTAAAACTGGTTAGATATAAGATAATTTGTTTTTAAGTGCTTTAAACAGTGGTTTATTATGTAAGTTCCGTTTATGCTCACATTGACATTTTAAGCTAGTTAACATTAAAAATTATATATTTAGATTAGTAGTTATATTATTTCTAAAAATATATTTCTCTATATTTGTCCTCATATTTGACAAATGACCAAAATTCATAAACATTGCAGGCTTTCTTAGTACTTAAATTTAAATATTGCGCCAAAAAAGTCACATCGCTACGTCATGCGCAAAGCGAACCAATTTGGAATCGGTGTTGATCCTACCTTTGTAATTTTTGTATCATGACATTGCTATATTTTATTTAGCTAGGACCATTTTTGCATTAACCCTTCGGTTAGAGTTGACACATGGCGAAAGCAGTTCTAAATGTGTAAGAAAACTTACCAAATGAAAAATTATTTTTTTACAATAAAACCAAAGATATAAAACATAAGTAAATAATGGATATTAGTGCCCGACCGAACTTCGTTTCTTGCGCCAAAGCTTTTATTTAAAAAAATATAAAAACATAATTATGTTTTTTTTTTTTTAAATAAATGATTAGAACAAAATAATTATACGGTGATTTCATTCGTGTCCCTAATTAATGCAAAATAATGGGAAAAACGCCTCAAATTTTAGTATTTTAAAGGATTTTATACCTGACTACGTGAGTTTCGTCTTCGGCCGGAAAACCCGTTTCGGACTCTAATGGATATATCGAGGGTTTCCTGCCAGAAGGGCGTATCCACATAATTTGTGATTTTCTTTTATTCGCAAAATTTGACACTTATGGCGATTTGTTTGACATGCCAGAATGCCGTATTTCCTGCCCGAATAGAATAGCCAATTATTGCACTCTTTTTGTGGCATATCAACATTTAATACAATTTCGAACGTGCCAAAAGGTCTAATGTTCTTACATAAAAAGAAAATCCCAAATTATGTGGTTACGCCCTTCTGACAGAAAACCATCGATATATTATACAGAGTGATTGTAAAATCGATCTTAAAGCTTAAGGCGGTGATTCTACCTAATGAAATAAGGAAATGTGACCTTTATTTTTTTTTCATAATTTCTGCTATAATAATACTGTAATGTGACAGTCCGACACTGTCTTTAAGAGTTTCTGTTCTTCTTCAGTAGTGTCAGCATGTCGGAAGGGAGCTCTTGCTAAAATCTCACGTGGTATCGTGCATGGAGGATGTAGAAGATGTTGGTGCCAGATAGAAAACTCACGCTTAATTGAAAAGGCATCCCTCTTCTGAAACTAAGCGTTATGAGCGAAGATTCTTATAACGTGATGTTTTTTCCGTTTGTGTTGATCAACAGGTATTTCTCAATACCAGGAAACGCTAGCACTAAAAGAAACCTGGTTATGCGCAATACCAGTAGCAGATCTTGATTAGATGGTCGGCAATTTATGCATATGCTGATCGCCTAGCAAGGAAACCAATAATCAAGAAGGCAAGGCAATGTAAATCTTAATAAAAAAACCACATAAGTTTTGTTTAGCGATTTTTTCCAAAACTTCAGGACTATTTCATTTTCGTCAAATATAACTGCACAAAAAAATAGACAATTTAAACAGTTTTACGGTTTGATAAAATGTGAGCAGCAACATATTCCAGAGCTCATTTTTAATTTTAGATATGTCGGTCAACTTCTATTATAATAAATCTACAAAAAAATCATGCGAAGTACAGAAACAGGCGCCAACAAATTAAAGTTGTTTTTAACCATTCCACCTGAAACGAATGAAATAAAACCTGAAAATCGCGACTGGTGCTTCTAATTTAAGAACCGAAAATTGAAACTTGGCATTTTCACCATTTAAAATCGCCGTAAAATGTATATTAAGTTTTGCACTTTAGCTAGTTAATTTCGTTACGCGATTATAATGGCTAAACCGTTTGATTAAATTACCATAATTGTTATTTATAAATTATTTTTATGGAAGTTTTGACAAAAATACTAGTTTAAAGTAACATACTTTTTTGCTCCCTATACTAATGTTAGATAGACTTTGGCTGATGATGTAACAGTGGCAAAAAGTAAAATAGTATATCTACAGGCTCTTTTCACAGGGTGTCTAGAAATTAGACAAGCCATAACTCCTACAGTATAAGCCATATTAAAATGAAGTTGGTATAGGTAACTGGTATAAAAGGGAGAGGATTTGCCTATTTCTTACTTTTCGGTTACTCCCGGTTTAACCAGAATTAGCACGAATTTTGAATTTGTAAATAAAACACTATTATCCTTAAATATTCTTGGAATTCGTGAGACAATTCTAAAGAGGAATTTGACATTTTAAAAGTTTTTACGTACGTTTTACTTGATTTTTTGATGATTTATGCCCTTAATTTTATTTCCATCGCAAATTAACAGATATCGTTGGATTCATCATAAATTCCTTTTTTTGGAAAAGAAAAATAATAATTAATAGTTTAAAAAAACTAAAAAACACGCTTTTATATGCAACCGAACTAAAAATTAGAAAATAATTTTTCATTAAAAAAATATTGTCATTTCATAGTAAAAGCGTGGGGTGCATTTTACTATTTTTTCATAACTTTTCCATCATAGATATTTGCAAATATAATAATTATAACATTTAATATATTTATCACCCCACGCTTTTTACTATGAAATGACAATATTTTTTTTAATGAAAAATTATTTTCTAATTTTTAGTTCGGTTGCATATAAAAGCGTGTTTTTTTAGTTTTTTAAACTATTAATTATTTTTCATTTTTTAGTTTCTGCTACTCTTGACAAAATGGCGAAAATTTTTTTAATGAACAAGAGTGGCAAATTTTAAAAATTTTTCCAACAGATTGCAACTCACTAAAAAATTTCTTCTTCATTAACTAGCAAAGTTTGAAATTTTGCCAACAGATGGCAATCCAGGCAATGTTTGGACCGTTGCCAATATATTGCAACCCACTAAAAAATTTCTTCTTCATTTAATAGCAAAGTTTGAAATGTTGCCAACAGATGGCAACCTAGGTGTTGTTTTTATAATATAATGGAATTTTTTTCCTGGCGATCCAAAAAAGATAACGGGATACTGTTTGCAGATTATTGCATTGTCATGTTTCCTTAATACGTGTGCAAAGTTTCAAAGAAATCGAATAGCTGGAAGTTGGTTAAAATTAGGCTCAAAGATTCCGTTACATAGCCAGATAGTTACAACCCAAGTTAATAAAAGCGTGTTAACGGCATTTATTAACTGTTATTGTTCATAAAAATTGAACACCAATGGTGCAACTAACCCAATTGTGTAAAAGAACTTATTAATTTTTATTGTTCATAAAAATTGAACACCAATGGTGCAACTAACCAAATTGTGTAAAAACTAAAAAATTTCTTCTTCATTTAATAGCAAAGTTTGAAATTTTTCCAACAGATGGCATCCTAGGTGTTGTTTTTATAATATAATGGAATTTCTTTTTCTGGCGATCCAAAGCAGGATAACGGGATACTGTTTGCAGATTATTGCATTGTCATGGGTCCTTAATACGTGTGCAAAGTTTCAAAGAAATCGAATAGCTGGAAGTTGGTTAAAATTAGGCTCAAAGATTCCGTTACATAGGCGGCCAGATGGATAGATAGTTACAACCCAAGTTAATAAAAGCGTGTTAAAAGAGGGGTGTAATTCGAAAAATAATAGTTGAAGACGCAAAAATATCAATGTGCCAATTTATCTTAATCCTTTTTTACATACAGGCCACTAAAGGTATGCGCACATACGTCGGCGTCGGACGGATGGTACGGATCCGACAAAACGGCTTTAATGAAATTAAATAAAGCAGTGCACCTATGTGCGTGTGATTTGAACCAGGTTTAAAAAATCCTGCGAGAATATAGCAACTTGAATTAAAATCCGGTCATTACGTTTTATATGTGCGATACAGGTCAGAAATTACGTTATTTGAGAAGAATTTAAGCCGATTTCTACCGAAGGGTTTTAACCCAGTGGTTTTATACCATGGGTGAAAATGCGCTAACTTTTAATATTTACCCAGGGTTTACCCATGACTCGCATGTGCGTGTGTGTCATTTAATTTCCCCAAAACTATTTTTTCCGATCCGTACCGTCCGTCCGATGCCGACATATGTGCGCGTACCTTAAACCCTTGCGATTGTATTTTTCCAACATTACCTGGGCTCCTTAAATTAATTTGCGCCCAATGATGACCACTTAAATGCAATATTAAAACAGATTCAACATTGGAGCCCTTTTCGGGTAAACCGGAAGTGACTGGGAACTTAAAAATATGCGCAAAATCTCTTCTTAGATTATTTACCTATACCAAGTCAAATTTTGATATCTCTAATACTCTATGACTTGTCTAATCAAATTATTGACACCCGGTTTGTCCAAAAGTCTCCCATTTTCAACTAAAGAATATTAAAATTTTAGGGAAATATCCTTATTTTTGTTTTGTTTTTTTTTGTTTAATAATAACTTTTATATTAATATAAATATTTTTATAATTTCGGAAAACATTTTCTACGCATTTAAAGCCATTATTTGACGTATAAGAAAAAATTAAATTTAAATCAGTATCATCTGTGAGGGATTTACCGTAAAAAATATTTGCGGTGTGCATCAAAAATTGTACGCCACTGCATTTTCGTTTTTGGGTTTACGCGTAAATAAATACAAACTGTTATTTTTTTATCTTTGGACAATTCAAGAAGGCTAAAAGCCTAGATACTAACGTACCGCAGGTGTCTTAGGCGAGGTAAGAGGGAGTTTGTTGAACAGGACTATCGCTAATAACTAATTATAAATTAATTATTAAAAAAAAGATTATTATTACCTATTATTTTTTACATTTTTAAAAAAATTTGGAAATGTCTCCCTAAAAATCTAAATCGGTATAGAGGTGGTTAAAAAGATACATATTTTTTAAATTCTGAGCTCCTGTAGTTTAAAAAGTGTGATATTTAAATTTATAAATCACATCTCATCTTTCAATGGATAATTACCCCCTAAAGTTTGTCGGTAGAGTTTCAGTACACCCTGTATTTAACCATAATGCTAAAATACAGTAAACGGTTGATAAATAGCACTTTTTACCTTATTTAAAAACCATTAAATTTAATTTTTCCGTGACAAGAAAAAAAATTGACATTCTATCTCTGTTAACAGGTATAAAAATGTAACTTTTCATAAAATTACTTTTTTCCCGGACATACATTAACGTAAGTAAAGGTAAATATTTAATTTTAGAATAATTTATTATACAGAACTTACATTTCCCTCATATTAGAAGTCCAGTCAGATATTTTTTAACTTTATAATTTTTCAAATAACTACCAAAAGATCGCTTTTAATCAACTTTTTAATTTCAATCCGTCAAATTACAAAATAACATGTCAGATACTGAATAATTTCCTTAAGGGTTTCCATAGTAACGCAGGGTCTAATTCTGTTTTAAATGCAGTCGACCAGTTTGAACTTTGAATTTTACATGCATAATTTTCCGACTTTATTTTTTTTTGCATTTATAAGTTGTTGTATTTTCCAATCACAGAAAAAAATATGCATTATACACGGAAAATTTTTAGATTTTAGCTCTCGGTCTATTGTTTCCTTCCGCTTCGCGTCGGGAAACAACACAACCTCGAGCTAAAATCTAAAGCTGTTTTCCCTTGTACAATAAATAACAATTTTTCTTACATCCTGAAAAATAAATCTTACTCATCAATTCATAAAAATGTAATTCCTATTATATTATGTTTCAACCTAGCATTTTGAAATCGATTACACATGTATAATATAACGCTTATTAAAATAAACTTAATAAAAATGTGTTTGTATAGACTAATCTTCTTCAAAATATCCTTTTTCATGTGCAAACATGGTTTTAGATTGAAATGTTGATTTTTTTATTCACTTATTGCGGCATTTCCGTTTCGGGGTCATTACTAAATTAAATGCTGTTGTAAAAACTAAAAATAAATGTAAAGAAATCCTCCTAATATGAACAAAATTTTTGTTAAAAAATTACGAAAAAGTAAGACTAGTTATTTTTATTCGGATTTGATTTTTAGGATGTACTCCTTAGTCACTAACCACAAACATTATTTAAAAAACGAATACCGCTTGCAACTGTTTTTTTTTGAAAAAAATAATTGTTATATCTTCAATTAATAATTGTTAGTTTTTAAAACAATCGTAAAAAAGAATGGTGGTATTAAATAAAACGTTTATTCTAACCACGGTCGAGATAGGGAATTCATGGTAAATGTACAATTTTATATTGCTAATATTTCGCAATTTAGCACCGCAAGAACTATTAAAAACATCCTCTATATAAAAGACATTAAAGAGTATGTTTATTAGGATGGGTCAAAAAAATCGACTTTTTTAAATTTTGTACTCTAAAAACTGGTTTATAGAGACCTCAAAAAATTCTCTTCAAATATGAGCTCTTAATTTTGACTAACTTACTGAAAAAACAAAAGGATTTTAAAACTTTCATTCACAATTATTTCTGTGTAAATCTTGTTAACTTTTATTTGTAAACTTTAATATAAAAAAATTTCCATATGTTGCCAACTTACGTAGACCCACAGTATAAAAAACCTTATTATAATCAATTACATAATATTTATAACGAATATTTTCTACTTCCCTTCAATTTCGTAGTATAATAATAACGCTTAAAATTTCTTGAATATTCTAATCCATAACCCAGCCTTTATTTTTTTTAGATTAAATTATTAATCTTAAGATTTTTAAATTACCTTAATTTTGAATATTTTTACTAGACTCGACTAGTTTTTCTTTTTAATATATTGAATATATTGCTTAAGGTGACAACATAATATATCCTTAAAGTTTGAGCCCTTGATATTAATATTAAGAGGTCTATCTTTGCGACTAACAGTTTCTTGACAACTTTTTTATGTAAAACCTGCAAACTGATGATCTGAAAAACGTCACATTCTTAAAGAGAATTAAATTCCATACCCAAAAGCTCTCTTCGTAACAAGATTTAAAAATTGAACTATTTTTTTAATTTTCTTGGTTGAGTTTGGATTTTTGTTACTACTACAAATATCAATATTTAAATAAATCCAATACATATCTTTAAAGGAAATTGGATGCGCCACAAAAAGGGTCTCTTGACATTTTTCAATAAATTGACTCCTTTGAAAGTAACTTTCAATTCAGCTCAATTAAAAGTAATTTCAACGTCAAATAACTGTTATTTGACGTTGAAATTACTTTTAATTGAGCTTTAACTCCGAATAACTTTTAAAAGAGTGAATTTATTAAAAAATATTAGGATACCTTTTTTGTAGCGCATCAATTTTCTTTTAAAAATAAGTATTGGATTTATTAAAATATACAGCGTGTTTCTAAACAAATGCAAACAATTTTAGGAGGTAATTCCTTGTTAAAAATTAAGGGTAGTTTGCTTTATAAACATGGGATCACAAGTCAACCATTAGGGAGTCGCGAAAAAGTTTACAAAAAATTTCTTTATTTTTTTGCTTAAGAACAAAATGAGTATTGTAATCAAATTACCAAGTAATATCAAATAAAGACATATTACAAATACCTTACTAGGGTGACAGCAGATAAATAGAATTTTTATGAAATAAATTTCTCCGTCCCGGCACGTTACGATTCGCATCTTATTTTTTTATTTTAAACTGGTAAGTTTAACAAAAGAAATACAAAGAGTAAAAAAGTTTCTAAATGAAGCAATCTATCTTAATTTATATTTTTAAGGTCATTGCGTAAGTGTCTCTTTAAATTTAGTTAGCAAAAAGGATGGGGAGTAGTCTATACAGTCTACAGACCTTATGTTTATAAAGCAAACTACCATTTATTTTAAACAAGGAATCACCTCCTAATTTTTTTCGCATTTGTTTAGAAAAATTTAAAAAATAATATTAATCGATTTTTTTAGCCCAATCTAATGTTGATTTTATACAAAATATATTTTTATTATTCACAAGCATATTCTTGATTTTTTTCTTTTCTTTTCAATGGTCAACTATTTTTATCGGAAATCCCTTTAGCTAATTTTTGTAACTTAATAAAGCACATAAGAGATTTTTTTGTCGCTAATAATATCGCTTACAAGTGATTCATTACCAAAATGTTTATATCAAAATTTCGGCGTGCTTAAAATCTATTACCCGTAGTTATGGTAAATTGTTAACAAAATATGTTAACAATAAGGAATCAATTGTTAGGTGATGAATTTATAAACTAGGCAAAAAATAGCCAACAAAAAATGTAATATAATATTTAAACAGGGTGTTTATTAAACATGCGGCAAAAATTGAAGGTGTGGTTCCTTATGTTATTTTATGAAAAAGTTCCAATAAACATATGTGCGAAGTTGCTTCCTTACTGAGATACCGGGCTTTAAAATTTAGGAAAAAATAGTTTTTTTTTCAAATATGTTTAATATTCTTAGGCCAATTTGGATAAAATTTGGTACATTTATTTAAGTAATAAGGCGCTTATTTAGTCCCACTCAGATTGTTATTATTGTCTCAGTAGGCACCGCAACTTATTCTATCTTGAAAAAAAGTAAGCCACTGACTTTTTATATTTTTTATAATTAAGAAATTAATAATACAGCTTTTTGATTTCCTGTATTTTTTTGTATCTACCTTCGTTTTAGAGAAAAAATATTAAAGCTACATTAATTTCTTCTAAAAAGTACCCATAGACAACATGATATAAAAAGACAAAATTTAAATAAAATAATTATTTTGAGTTAAAATAAATTAGCAGTTGTGTATTTTATCGAAAATTGTCATTTGCCCTATTTACTAGGATCGAAGTTCCTAACTTTTTAATTTTGGATTTTATTTTATGCTATTTAGGTCCCTTTTTTAGATCGACTTAACGTGGCTTTATTTTGTTTTCTCAAAAACCAAGCTAGATACAAAAAAACATACAAGAGGTTAAACAGTTGTATTATTAATTGCTTGAATATAAAAATATAAAAACGTCAAAGAAAGTCAGTGGCGTACTTTTTTCTCAATAATATCAGTTGCGTTGCCCACTCAGACGCCACTGGTACCAAAAATAATCTAGTTAGGGCTAAATGGGCGCCTTATTACTTTAAATAAATGTACCAAATTTTATCCAATTCGGCCTAAGCATACTAAAAATATTTAGAAAAATTTTTTTTTTTTTTTAATTAACCTGTATCTCAGCAAAAAGAGACTCCGGACATATGTTTATAGGAACTATTTTTTTTATAAATTAACATAAGGAAGCACACCTTAAATATTTGCCCTATATTTTAATAAACCCCCTGTATAAGACAAAAATATGATAGTAATGCTATCGTTTTATTTATTGTCTGTGTGGTGAAGAAGTTTGGTAATATTACAAAATATTAAAATTTTTCATTTTGTAATATTATTAAAGTTCTCAAATATTTTACCCTTAATAAAAAATTTAACAAAATATCAATTTCCTATGCCTTTAAAGCCTAAAACACGGATACTTACAAAAGAAATAATTGCGGCTAATAATAAAATCTTGACTAGAAGGTCATCAAACTGTTCTAAAACTAATTGCCATATAGACTTTCCTAAAAAACAAAAAAAATGTATTAATAACAATGTCATAAATACAAATAGTACCTACCCAATCGGTGACTTTTCATAGATATATAGGATGGGTTTCATTTATTACCACGCTTTTAGCTTCCCTTTATATGTTTATATGTATGTAGCTTCTCCTCCCACTGTCCGTCCTCTGTTGGAGATTTACAATACTAATGACGAGAAATTATAGAAAGATTTTATATTTGACAAGTGGAAAATAAATGAAGTTAAAAACAACTTAAAAACACGGTTTCATAGCGTATATTATTTTCCAGTTTTTAGTTTCATGTACTTTAGAAGCGATGCTTTCTAGTTTTTTTAATCTATATTTATCTCTTGCGTTATTAAATTCTTCAAAATTTTTTAGGATTATTTTCATTTTTTCAAGAAATATAATAAAATACCACAAAAAATATATATCAATATTTTTTAAACTGGTATAGTTTAGGCCATATATAATTCATTCTAAAATCAATGCCGCAAAGTACACAAAAAATGGTAATGTAAACAAATCTTTTTCTAAAGCACACAGCCTCTAACAGAGCCTAAATGTGTATAATTATACATGTATAGTGAAATAATTATGCGTATTTTATGATTAAACAGCTAGGTATTGTATTTAACAAAAATACCAATTTTGGTAATAAATTAAAGCGCAAATTAAATATTTAATTTTAAGTATGTACATACAGTATTTATGTAGTTAAATGATAAAAAAGGGGATTATGTACAAGTAAATGATTTTGTAACAGTACCAGCAAAAAGTAGTATTTATCAGTCATTACTTGATCAGGGCCAAACTTTTGATCGATTTTATACAATATATTAATAAAATAAACTCTATTACATACAAATCTAGTTTTTTTTTTACTAGCCAGCAAGGTTAGTTTATATTTATAAGGTTGCGACATATCCTCAACTTTTAGGCGGTTCGAGGTCGGGGACGCAAGGAAGGGCACTCCACGGAGAAAAGTTAGCAAGACTGGGTAAAATCGAAGCTGATGATCAATCCAGTGGCATCTAGAATTTACGCATTTCATTTTGCATTGTTTTGAAATGATATTTGTTGAAAGATTTAATTCTAAATGTTTTTTTATTTAAAGTAAAAGAATTTACAACTTAATAATAATTAAAAACTGTTGTGTAAACGGTTATTCTACTAATACAATAAACTGTATATCTCCGGCACTGAACAACATGGCCGAAAAATGGGAGATGTGACGTCATAACACGTCAAAGCAATATGGCCGAATGTCGCGACCCTATATAGACCGACTTTGACTAGCCAGATGCTTTATGTTGTAGGTGTGGGTAAAAATGCCAAAATAATAAAAAAACAATGATTTAAAATGAATCTTTAATAATTATATGGAAGACTCATTTACACGTACAAGTGATAATTTCGTGCCAATTTGGATTTAGGTAGTTTTTTTTAACATTATTAAATGTGTGTGTAATAAAATAATCAAGGTTAGCATAGGGGCCCACAAGTAAACGTCAAATTAAAAACTAAAAAGCCGTTATGTGGACCAGATTCTTAATGATAAAGTTAGCCATTCGGTAGGTCACCATTTTTTAATAAATAAAAAAAAGGACCAAGCGTCTAAGCAGACGACCAAAAATGTACCATTGTTTTGTGTCTTGTGTTTTACTGTACAGTTTTAATTGCGCGGGTAGACCTCTAAGACCCGAGCTTGTGTGGGGCAAACTTAAACAGTACAGTTTTAACTGGTGGTAATTTTCAATTTTGCTCAGTTTGCCTGAACAGGTTAAAAAAACTGTACAGGTTTATCCCACACGCACTCAAGTTTACCTGCACAGTTATAATTGTACAGTTAACTGTACAGGTCGACTTGAGTGTGTGCCGGCTTTAGATCAATCCTCGGTGACCCGGTTCAACAAAAAAGGAATAATGGACATTTTTTACGAATAAATAATGGTTACCGATAATATTGCTGTATTTATTCATTAGCACGTATAATGACAGTATCTATAAAATAGTGATTGGTTAATGTGTGTACTGGCATCTTTTATTATGATTGTTTAAAGATAACAGGTTTATACTGGGTGTCCCTAGTAGTTGGCTCACTCTTAATGCTTTAAAATTTTGTATGATATTAAAAAAAATTGGTACGTGAGTATATCACAAACCTTGCATTGTTTTTACATATCAGTTGTTCTCTGTTACTTCGGACCATAACTTTATTATTTTAACCAGGAGACCCGATATATTTTTACATATTTGAAAAAAATTACATTCTAATTACAATGACCACATCAATAACAATTATTTGACATCAAGCCTTTTTTACCCCCTACCAAATTTTCTTTCAACATCTTTTTTATTAAATTTTAAACTGTATTAATTTACTACGCATGAAACATTCCTACGCTAATAACATCCTAATTAACTTATTCCACTATTAGACTAAATTAAAAATATACGAGGGGAACTCATATTTTAAGACTTAATATCAAGTGTTATTAAGTACCGCCGGAGATTTCTATTAGAATTTGACTTTTCCGGCATTACTTCGTTGAAAAGGTTTTGGTATTTGAGCACAATTTCTGTTGTTTGCAAACACTTGAAACTTAAGGACTTCTCAAAACCCTATGTCACTTTATTTTTCAAAAAGTGACATTATCAAAAATGGAGTCAAAGATATAGTACGGAAGCCCACGATGCTAAACGGGGATTTACTTGAGCGTCATAGAGACCTATTATACATGTATATATTGGGTTAAAAAGCTTAATCCTTTTCATCTGTGGGGAAAGCGGCTATAGATTTTTAAATATGTCAAAAAAATACTGTTATTATTTCGGTTTGTGGAAATCGTTCGAATCGTATCGGATTATATACTTGAATTATTTTCTTTAAAATAAAAAAGCTAGCCACGCTCGAGAATGTCAAAATAATGTTTTTTTTTACAACTTTGTGGCCCTCCGCTATCTTTACGTCACTCTAAAATTTTCAGATTAGTGGAATATACATTGTTTAGCATGTAATTACCTTACCCTATCTTAATCTGACGCGCTAGAAAATTTCTGATGGATATATTTTTGTTTTTACGATCGGCCTTGTATACAGGGCTCATTTTTAGTGGAGGTGCTTAGCTGGGGACAAGGTATCCTTCGGTATATTAGTCTGGCGCGCTGTAGTAAATCCCGAAATCCCCTTCTTAAGCTCCCCTACCATATAAGCCAACTTACTGGCCAAACTTTAGCTGATTCTAAGCTTCATAAACTCTATATGCCAACACAAATATCAGTGACCAATCACGTTTTCTCGGAAAACAATAACCGTCAGCTATTGGTAAATATTTATAGGTTAATGTATTACGCATGTATGTAAGCATTTGAAGAAAATAGATGCCAAAATTGTATTCACATGATTTGAGAATAACGAGCAGACTCAGGGCCGTATTAACTGTTTGGGGTCCTTCCTGCGTGGCGCCTATATCATTCCAAACCGTCTTATTCACAAGCCAAATTAGTTACCAACAATCCCAAGCAGACCTAAACTTTTTTAAACCCCCTGTCTGGCGCCTATTTTTTCATAACGCCCTAGGCTGTAGCCTAGTCAGCCTAACGGTTAATACAGCACTGAGCAGACTGATAAAGACTAAATAATTTCGTCGTTAACTTCGCTAACTGTCGTATATACTTATATACGTATTTTTTTATTATTTTTCCTCATGTTTAAAAGTCATGACCAGATTTGCTTTTGGATAAAAAGTAAAAATTATCAGTTGCTAAATTATAATTAAGTGGTTTTAATTTTACAGATTAGAAGATTTATTTTGTAGAGACAGATTAAAAGTTTTTGGTCCTTTTGGTGTTAAAATAGAATTTATGGTAGAGGAGCTCACGATGCTACTAGTACCTCTTGTAGTTCGGTGAAAAAGGTGAATTTTACCCCAAGGTTGTCGATTCGGAATGCGCCCCTGATCTCTTCTGTTTTAACCGACTTTATTCTTAATTATCTTAGCATATATCTAATAGCTAATTGAGGCAACTTTGCCGCACGAACAACGTATGGCAGTAAAAAAATGGGTCTAGTACCTTTCTCCCTCGCGATCCCGACTTGGTTTTTATGGGACCACCGCGGAAGTGCACTCTTTCAAATAAAAACAGATTTTTTTAAATCGGTCCACAAACACCGAAGTAATCGCGTACACACCAAAAAAATTAAGGCGAATTGAGAACCTACTCCTTTTTAAAGTCCTTTAAAAAGAGTGAACTTAATTTACTTTTACTAAAATTTTAATAGTGTCTCTCGTCCAGTTTAACCAGTTTTACTCCATATAAATATTTAATTTAAACATAATTTATGTAATGTGAATATTTTAGTCCTTATTAATAATAATTCCTTATTATCCTCCATGCAACAAGTAAAATCTTAGTTAATAATTTAATCTTACTAAAGCGAAACTCGACCAAAGCTAATTCCCTTTAAATTTCTATGATTCCTGTATTTCGTAAAATGTTTAGGCTTCAAATACGTGACAGGAAGTGAAATTCAGGAAGATGTTCCTTGTTTGAAATCAGGAAACAGGAATTGCTTGACAGACCGAGTTTGGTCCTTTGTCTAGTTGGGAATATAGGGAAGGGTCTGAACACATAATAAGATAAAATTAATTAAAAAACTGCAATTTATCCTAGAGAAACCAAGAAAAATCTTTATAAAAACAAGGAACCAAAAAATTCCCACACTTTTCAAGTTTATTAAAAAAATAGATATTTTGCGGGATGAGACGTTTGGGCGTCGCCGTTTTGGCTTTGGTCACAGTGGTTTTTATTTAGTTATAATTAAAAACAGGAAAACCATATTATAATTCTCAAATATGTATTCTTTTATTAGAGCGGTTACCTATATGACTTGCAATAAACTGGTTAGTTTTGGTTAATAATTATAAGTTTTATTGGAAGGAATATGATTTTGAAACTAAAAGATGTTAAGAGTTACCCCGACGCCGAAATGGCTTGACGTCCAACCTCCCAGACCCGGTACTTTGTGGCCGATTCCCTTTTGTTAGTATGATCACATTTTTAAAAATTATAAAATATTCCTTTAACTCTGGTATGATCAACAAAATAAATATAAAATACCTACTTTCCACTGACTAAGAATAATAAATGACATAATAAGCAATATCTGAGAAACGGCCTAAAAAATATAAAGTATATCAGGTGCCTCATTTAAAATCCAAATAAATAAAGAAATAAATAAAAAATGCAACAGCTTAGAAAAAAAGCCTATCTGCAATCTGCATAAAAAGTTACTGTAAATGTTTTTTTAGAATCAAAAATCTCCATAAATAAAAAGCTATTAAGGATTAAAAAAACCAAAGAAATTTACAAAGTAAGATAGCAAATTGGAGTTTTCACCAGTAATTTTGGTTTGAAAATTGAGCGTCGCAACTGGAGATCGTTTTGTTTGCTAAACATAAAAAAATATGAGTTTTTATAAAAATCAATCACAATTTGGCCCAACCTTTACATATGTATTACTAATGGAAATGTAATATAGACAAGTTAAGTACATTTCAAATTATTACCTAAATAATTATACCTTATGCTACAACTATCCGGTTTAAGACAATGTATTTATAGAATAGATGATATAGGTATTCGTATATGGAAGTGGCATTGAAATAAGACCTTGACCTTGAAAATTATTTAAAAAATTCCCAGAATAACCAGTGATAACCTATTTAATATTGCCATAAAACCTCGATTTTTTAATTTACATTAGTAAAAACTTTTCTATATTTGTCTCTCAATATTCATAACTGTGGTCCCACGAGTGTAAACATTTCATTAATTTGATTTTTCGAAAACTGATTTATTTAAACTAATATTTTGTTACACTGTGAAAAATTGAAATAAAATAAACGTCAGATGGTTTTGTAGGTGGAAATGCAATATGTAACGTATTGTGAATGTTGAAACCACAAACAACCCAAAAAATGATGCACTTTCGAAATCAAATAAATATTAAGATATAAAGGTAACATCATAAAAGAGGGATTTAAAAGAACTACTTATAAAAAGCCATTTATAAACATGATAAAAAAAATAAGAACTTTAATTTTTACAACAGTACAAAATTAAAAGACGTTTTGCATGTCTCAATTAAAAATACCAGACAATTTTATCACGATTCTCTTTTAAATTTTACATTTTACTGCAAATTAAATAAATTATTAAGTACATTTACTTAAAAATAAAGCTCTTACCAAACAGAACTAGACGTACTTCAATTTTTAATTAATTAGGATGGTAAAACTGCATCAAATAATTACACAAAAAATAACGATTAAAATTAAGCGACTTGGCAACGTTGCAATTTCAAATTAGCGCTCTTATCGGAAACTTTTTGAACCCTTGGGTACTATGACATAACTTAGGCATATTTTACTTGCTGCTGAATCAGTTAGTAAAGTATTTTTTATTGATTTTTGTGTTTGAGAAGCCGCCATGTTGTCCAAAAAATTTTTTTTTGCTTTTTCCTTCAACTAGTTTATATAATAAACATTTGTGAAACTAGATACGTTTGGTTTTTTCAGTTTAGACAATCCAGGCCAGAGATATAGTGGTCACCGCAAAACGTCTTTATTTAAAGAAGTACCCGAACATCGGTTAGAGAGGCTTTCAAAATAATTTTTCGTACAAATTAAATATGTCAAAATGGTCAAAAGTATACAGAATAACGGGTGACAACAAGATTACTTTCCGGCTGTCATTTTTTTATTTCTTTATCGGTAATAACGAAAATTGATACAATTGTTAGACTAACGAAAAGTTATTTTAGGGTGTATATGATAGGCTTTTAGGACTTCCGGTTTAACCCCGGAAATGACTGGAATTTTTGATTTTTAAATGGGACACCCAGTATATTTTTTGTTTTTTAATTCTCCAGGTCATTTTTAGTCGGAATACAATATTTTTTAAAACAAACTTTGGTCAAATTTAATTTTTATTTTTCATCTAAAGTGCCATAATCATTGTAAAATTACTCGTCATTCTTTACTTACTTTCAATAACATACGAAATCGATATTATCTTTTTAAACTTTTTAACTAGAGCTAGGCTCTGAACTTAATTTTTTTAGTTTTTTTGCCCTTGCTTAAAAACTAACGTTGCAATCCATCGTAGTTGCCATGAAAACAGAAACTAATAGAATATTTTGTAAAAACAATTGCTTGTCATCCGTTAAAAGTTAAAAAATAAAAACATTAGTTTTTGTTAATGTATCTCCAACAATGTTAATATAATTTTAAGGTAAATTTGGTATTGGGATAATTTTTTATTATATATATTATAGCCTATTATATACACCTAAGACTGACTTTGTATGTCTATCAACCGTACCAAGTTTCGTCAGTATCGATAAAGAAATAAAAAATGACAGCCGGAAAGTGATCTTGTTGTCACCTGTCAACTACATTTTCAAACGCGTTTGAAAATGTAGTTGTACTACGAAACAGCTGTCACGGCTAAATATTCAATTAAAGTGACTATGAACAAAGTATATATTTTGTTTTATTTTATTAATTTAAAATGTACGGTCACAAAGTAACGGACGAAACCATAAATTCTTTACAATTTTTTAGTTGAATTTTGGCCCTTTACTTAGGGACCGCCCTGTATAATTGCAGCAACTTTTTGCCAACAAATTGTTAACTCAACTGTGAAAATAATTTTAATTTATTTTCCTTAATACTTGCTGTATTTCTTATGTTTTGTGAAATCCCCGTTTCTTTTTAACGTTGCCAGAGCTCCACTAGAAATTCCGACACTCAATTTCAGTAAAACAAAAACTTTTCTGTTAGGTGCACGACAAAGAAAAGTGGCGACAAGTGTTTCTGACCTAGTTTTTGCCTCTCTGTCCACACCCACATTTTCTTACACTGAATCAAAAAGAAGCTTCATCATTTAGCACTAATTACATATAACTTGCTATGTTGTGACGTCAATACTGACCGATATACTTTTGCATTGCCGAAAGCGCTGCCAGATGCTTATCTTAATAAAAATACACATTTTTTTGATAATGTAAAATATGCAAGTTATATGTTATTTAGAACACTGGGTGAATGACTTTTCTTTAAACATACAAAAATCAGAAAAAATCTTTTTATTTAATTCTTTTATCATATGCAATTCACAGACTAGACAAACTATAAATTGTCTTATCTAAATTGCCCTTCTTTAAATAATAAATATAATAAAAATTTGGAGAAAAACAACTTGGGGTACGTGATACTTTTTTAGAAATAAAGAATAGGAAATCTTTAACTTTTGTTGTCTCTATGGTTAACAATCACAACTTTACAATATAAGCACCTATAAGATTTGCTTTTTAAAAATCACAGTTTACGTATGCACTAATATTTCGTGACATTTATTTTGATATGTTGGGAACACCATCCCACCAATACAGTGCGTCAGGAGCCCCCTCCAAACTTTTAAATTGTTTTGTATTTTTTCATAAAAATTTAAGGACTTTAGAAAAACAACATAAACCAAATTTAAGACTAGAAAATACAGATATAAATGTCAAACTGACAGCTGGGCCCCATTTTGAAAGGAAAACCTAAATGGAAAGGGGAGTCTTGTGGCACATTATTTTAAAGCTACTGACAAGTTCTTTATAACCCCAGAATATAAAGTGAATACCTTTTCCTTTTAAAAAATGGCCTTACTTTAAAAATTACCCAAATATCTGATTTGGATGGCAGTATCTTTAAAACTAATAAAGGTAGATATACCTTATGTGGTATTTTTGAAAGGTCTTTTAGATATTTTTTAAATGATGATATAATATACAGGGTGCGTCATTAAAAAAATTTATACGTTTTGTCCCTACCCTGTATAGTATCAGCAATAATACCACTAAATAAATCCTTAAAAGAGCGTTAAGAAAATACCACATTAAGTGTAGCTAACTTTATAAGATTATGTACCGCCATTTTGTAGTAGGTAAAGGTATTTAATTTTGGGGTTATAAAGTACTCGTCAGGACCTTTAAAATGATGTGCCACAAGATCCCCCTTTCTATATAATTTCTTTTTTCAAAATGGCGGCCAGCTGTCAGTTGGCATTTTTATCTGTCATTTACTGTCTAAAATTTGGTTTATGTTGACTTAAAAAGTCCTTAAGTTTTCATAAAAATACCAAACAATTCAAAAGTTAGGAGGGGGTTCAAAATTTAGACAAGCACTGTGTACTGCACACAATCGAAAAAATTAAATAAAGATTCCAAGAAATACAAAATAAAACACGAACAAGTAAAACGAGTCGACCATATTGGACAAGATCATCAAGACAATGTTGCGAATAGTTACTAGTTACTAAATATTAGGACATGCTTTTTTCTGAATTAGCTGTTTTTTAAAACGCTTTTATGAAACTAAAAGTTTATATTGGTAATTTTCTAGAAACCTGCGGCAACTCCGATTTTGATTAAATTTGGTATACGGGGTTTCTTGGGTGCTGATCACGAATCTGTAAGAATTTTTTGGCGAAAACGTTTTGTTTCCGAGATATCCATCATCAAAGTTGAATTTTAAATTAATCCTATGCTCACTGTATTCCTCCTTCTTTTGTACACAATTCATGATTTAAAGCTAAAGTGTCGTACAATATTTGAAATTCACCTTTAAAACCACATTTTTCTATGTCTTTTACATCTTTTATTAAATGCGGCAGCCATGTTTACACGGTGACGTCATAGCTTGCTGCGACTGAAAACGTTTGAAAGTGCAGCTATGCAATTTGTTGCAAAAATCATGTAAAATACGTAAAAACGGGGTTTTAAAAGGTGAAAATCAAATATTGTATGCCGCTTTAGCTTTAAATCAAGAATTGTGTGCAGAAAGAAAGAGGAATACAGTGAAAATCGGATTAGTTTAAGATTCAACTTTGACGATGGATATCTCGAGAATGAACCGTTTCCGCCAAAAATTCTTTCAGATTCGTTTCGATCAGCGCCCCAAAAACCCCCGTATACCAAATTTCGTCAAAATCGGAGTTGCCGCAGGTTTCTAGAAAATTACCTTATATTTTTTTAAAGAATCTTAAATCAATAATGATCAAAAATACCATAATTATTTTAAAAAGCGTGGGCGCCATACTAGTGTTTTGTGTTCATTATTGTTTAAAGATTATTCAAAAAGTATTTTGAACTTTTAGTTCAATATGCTTTAAATGCATGTTTTTAGTTTTTTTTTACCATATTTTTAAGTACGAAGTAAAATTTCTAGCTATTTTATAAGGTTTGTGTCTTTGTGTGCTCAATAGCCAAAGATAATAAGCAAATATAATAAAAGTGCAAGGACAGAATAGTTCTTCATAGTATATAAAAGTTTTAATTTTCTTAAAATGTTTAGTAAACTTTTTTATTTTATTCTGGAGAAAAGCCAAATAATATTTTGTTTAAAGATGGTTATTGTTGGCTGAAAATAAAGACAGATATCCCACAATTATTGACAGATTGGACCCGCAAACAATAGATGCAGGTATATCATCTAATATTTAAAAAAGTAAACCATCAAATTCTGTGTATTCCATTTAATAAGAGAAATTAAAAACGTCAAATATTTTTTTATATATAAAATTAAAGAACTAATAATACAAACATCATTCACTGTTTAAACTTAAATTTAATAGGCTTTTAAATAACTTACTACGATGTTTGTTTATTAAAGAAAAGTGAGAAAATGAATAAAAGATCGTACCAAGAGCCAAGAAGCAACTTTAAATAAAATAAACAATTGTAACAACGCGTTTAAAGAAAACATCTTGTAAGCTAATATTAACGTATGTAAATTATGAATGAATATATTAATAATATCCAAATATTATGCAAAATATCGATAGAAATGACGTAATATTAGCAGGTAATTAAAATAAGGAAAGACCTATATTACCAAATGACATGATATAAATATGATCTTCATACAATTTTCCTACATTATCTTTATTGTTTTGCTACATAATTTTGCGAAACGAAAAGTGAAACCCATAAACAAAAAATAAGCAACATTTTTAATAACATTGGCTTATGATTTAAAGTTTTAAAAGCTCAAAGTGGTTTGCAATAGTTGGTCAAAGCAGTTGTGCATACTTTACAAAGTTAAACTCATACAGTGCATATGACGTTAATCAGGTGAGGCCTGAACCACAGGGGAAGAGGTTCGGACATCGCTAGGGTGGAGGCAGGATGTAGTGAAGATATCACGTGTATTTATTTTTCGTTAAATGTGCGATTTCAATCAAAAACCGAAAACGCGGCGCTTGACCAACACCATACGAATTGGAGGTAGAATTAAAGTGGGGATCAGAGTATGGACACTTTTATTGAAACCAACATCTTAATTGTTTCTTTTTAAGCAAACATAAACATTTAAAGACGTGTTGTTAGGCTGATAAAAAACTTGGACAAAAAAATGACAAGCATTTAAAAAATAACTTCTGATTTCTTTCGTTACTTTGTAGCTATGAATAATGGACAATTATCACCTGGCAAGCATCAGCCCTGCACATCATCACCCAGTATATTTTCGAAAGTTAAAAAAATAATATTAATAATAATAATGATAAAAAAAAATTCTAGGATTTAGTTCATTTATAGTAAAAAAATATATATTGTAAAAACTTATTGAAGTTTAAACCAAAAAAGTACACGTGATAGAGGATGGGGGTAGTTTAAAACCTCACCAAGTATGACTAAGGGTAGAAGGGGTTAAAAATGTGTTTAAAATCATCACGTGATTAATGGATGTCCCCTTACTAATTTTTTATCCTGGCGTGTGCTTCAGTATGTTTTAAGTGTAGTTGAACTTTAAAAATATTTTCAACAACCCCAGATATTAAAATTTAATAAAGGCCCTTGAACAAGGTCAATATTATTGACGAGGTATGGAAAAACTTGGTAGTCTTCCTAAAGTCAATAATATTGATCAATAGTTTGTGCGTCAACTGGATGGATGAGAAGATGGATTTACCGTTTTAAATTACGTCTGCTTTAAATATAAAAAAAAATAAATAAGGAGTAAACGGAAGGTCTGGACAAAAGGCTGGTTAAATAGATATATGAGTCATGGATATGCGAAATTGCTTCGAGGACTCAACAGTGTACCAGATGAGAACATTTTTTCATGGATGATCAATTGTTTTAACAGTTAGTTGAATTTTTGTCACCAATTTTATGATGGCAAGATATCATTATAAGAAAAGTAATTTTAAGATTTCGGGCAAAAGGCAATGAAAGTCAGATTTTTATTTTTAGTACGCATATGATTTTCCGAAATATTATAATATGTAGCAATAAAGATAGATGATATTTTTAATTTTTATTTAATTTTACTTCAAAAACGACTAGCATTTTATTCAAAGATTTAGATCAGATATCCAAATATTTATTTTAGTGTATCCACACGTTCAGCTAGAATAATTTTCAATGGCCTTTTAATTTCAAGAATTAGCCGGTATATTTTTAGCGTTCAACGCTTTTGCAAAGCGTAAAATCGGTGATATAACCGTTATAAAAGAGAACCGGAACTGTTTATTCAGCGGTTAATAATTCTGGCTTTTGATCAAAATGTTTATTAAGTATGTCGATATAAAGGCGGCCTATTATGTTTAATTTCATTTAAATTTATCGATAATCTATAATTTTTATGTAATGTTAATTTTTATTTTTCTCACCGTGTTTAGAAATAAAGGTAATTATAGTTAGGAATCACTGAACCATTTTTACCATTTATTACTAACAAGCCAATTTTTCGTGAGTAGCTTCATTTTGACGAGACGCCCTTACAACAATTTTCGTTGCTGGTGGCCTACAGGGGTAGCAAGAATTAAATGTGTTGATTTGACAAATATCAGAAATGTGTTACTAACAGGGATTTTCTCTGGTCATTTTCAAGATAATTATCTAAGTAAATAAACCGAAAAAATATTTGTCCTACAAAATGTAAGATTTTATCAAAGAGTTCCCTTCCACAAACATGTATGGCTAAAGATGTCGTGAATAATAACTACTAACCAGCTGATTTGTTTTCTGATAAGTAAATAATATTTATATAATTTAAGACCTACAATGTCCTACAAATTGCGATATACGTCATCCTGGTTTTTTGATAATCATCAAATCAACATATTTAATCATCCCTGCTGCTCCTGTATGCTACCACCAACGAAAATTGTTGGGCGTCTTGTCAAAATGAAGCTACTTATGAAAAAATTAGCTTGTTAGTAATAAATGGTAAAAATGGTCCAGGAATCCCTAACTATAAGTAAGTTGATAATTGATTACCCGTTTGGTAGAGCTTCTTACTGGACAGAAAAAAAACTAGCTGTTTTAAATCAGTTGAGACTTACTGAAAATGATGCTGAAGAAACCCAAGAATACTTAATAATAATAAGATTGTAGCTATGTGATCTAAGTGCCAAAATTAAAAATTTCCATAAATCAAAGAAATAAGTAAAGAATGTAATGCTGGACATACATAACCTCATGTTTGAACTTGGTTTGCACTCGCTAGGGTGACATTGAATGATTTTTTAAATTGGGATATTGAGACTGCCACATAGAAGTCATAGAACCTATTGTTAAACAAAAAATCAAAAATTTACATTTTGGCAATTAGATCACTTATAAGTCCCTTGGCCAGTAATGAAATGGACTTCATGATAAGGACACTTTTAAAACCTTTTAAGGGGGTTCCCTTTGACGAGTTTACCACGAATATTCATACCGCCATATATGTACAACATATTGTAGAGAAAATAGGCGCCAAGAGGGGGGTGAAAGGGGGCACAATTGTACCCCCTGGCTTTTGAATGAAATACTTTGGTAAATATGTATGAAAAAGTACATTTTGTTAGGTGAAGACGTGAAGACATTTTTTCAAAACTTTTAAGTTACATAAAGGGTGTTTCACTAGGAGCGCAAGATTTCAGTGTTTAATAAAATGGTTTCCTTTAGCAAAGTATGATTTAGAAAATATACATTTGGGAATTACGTATGAAACATGATATCTTGTAAATGGCCGCCACGGCTTTGCAGACGTATACGTGCTCTTTCGACGAAATTTTCAATAACGTTATTGTATACATGTGGCGGTATTTCATTGATACAGAGTCTAATTTCGGCTTTCAATGCTTTGGTCGTTGCAAGCTTATTGGCATAAACATGTGACTTCAGATAATCCCACAGCCAGAAATTTAAAGGCCCTATGTTACAAGAGCGTGGAGGCCAAATCTGTCACTAAATCGGGAATTGACACCACCAGGAGCAAACCTGTGCAAGATCGCCAATGTCTCACGAGTTATTGAGTCTTTAGTGAGAATGCGATAAAGAGTGCCTGTTGAAATATCCAATTCTTGTGCCCGATGACGAATTGACGTCTTTGGTCTTTCTGTCACACTTTCGCGAACTGCCGAGATGTTTTGTTCTAAACGAGCTCTGCCAGCTCGTACCTTGTGTTTCACTTTACTAACTGAATCAGTACTCCTGAATTTTTCAATTATTCTTTTCACAGTAGATGAATTGGGAACATTATTTCGAACGAATATTGGACGAATGTTGGCAATTAAACTTTCACCATTTTGATAATAACTTTTTACAATCAAGACACTTGTAATGCTCCAAGTTTACTAACTCCCATATGTCAACTTTCGATCTGTCACGTCATAATCATGAGATATTGTGACTGTCAAAAATGGCACGCAATTCAAATATTGCGTTCTTATTAAAACACCCTTTATATGAAGGTGCAGGGCTTACAAATAGTCCTTCTTTTTGCTCTTCAAAATATTTTACACACCCTGAAAATCATCCAACCGGTGCCTATGGTAGTGATCCGTAGGCTCTAATTAGGGGCATACAAAGTTTAGTTATTAGCATGGTGCGAGAGTGTTCACCATTATTCTGCTTAAATGTTACCTAAAATTTTCTTAAGAGAATGACCATCTGCGAAAATAGTCATGTCCTTATAATTAATTTTTTTATTTTTAGAAAAATATACATTTTATTTAGAAAGTAAATACCAAAGTACTTATTGGGACACCCTATATCTGGTTAATACAGAACAAGCTTCTTTTTCAAGAAGTTTTTATTAAATGTAGGCGTACGATTGTATGGCGCAGATATTTTTAATATTTGTTCTTTAAGTGACATTAAGTTTCACAGTTGAGAAAAACGAGTTTACCTCTCTACCTTATGTAACCAAAAATGCATAATGGGGGATGGAGTTCCATTGGCCTCCAATAGTAGAACATCCAAATTCCTTATTTTGACATCTACAAGAATGTCCAAAGATGATGTATGAAAGGTAGTATGAAAATTAATTTTTAAATTCTTAAATCTAATAACATTTCCACATGTATCCCAAATCAATCTTCTAAATGATTCCATCCTTAGTATCTATGAAAAGTCAACATGAATTACGCAGAGATATATTTTTTCGAATGATAGCGGCTTTAATGGTGTCACTTACCTTCTTCCGCAGGAAGTTCTGAAACATAGAAAAATAAAATTAGATACTAACCAATACAATAACTAAAATTAAAATATTTCTACAACATTATCACACATATTATTTGCCTTAAATATTTAAATTTAATAGCATACTGTTTTTTCCAAAAATACTACAACAAAGTTTGTAACTAACGCTGGGTCTATCCAACTTTGTAATGGTAAGTTTATTTGTCAATTTGAGCTGAGGAGCTGATTAAATGCAATTTTTTTAATCACACAATCAAAAGGCAAGCCTTTATGTATAAAGAATAAAATAACGATTAAACGCTGAGTAAATCTGCGCTAAAAACCTGACAAATTAAGGCCGGGTCTATTCAACTTTAATAATTTTAAGAGCTAAGGAGCCGATTTAATGTGACTTTTAAGTCACACAATCAAAAGCCATTCTCCCAAGTATAAATGGGTTAGGCACACAATAAACCTGAGCAGGTTGCAGTGTTAGAGGATATGCAATCCACCTCCTAATCTAATCTAATCTAGGCAGGTTTAAAAATTTTAAAAAATCGTTTTTTTTTTGTTTTTCTTATAATACAATACGTCTAAAATATTTTACCAAAATATTAAAACGATCCGAGAAAAATCGATGATGTAATGTAAGTTCACATGTTATTTGAATGTAAATCTTTAATTGAGTTTTTTCGAAACTACATTTTTGAAATCGATAGTAACGATTTTTCGGAAACCTATGAACTGATTTGAACACTTTTTCAAAAATAACAGTATCTGGTGCTTTGACAATAGATTTTTTTCTCTATTTTAAGTAATTTTTCAAGGCCATAAAGTGTGCTAATCTTACTTAAAAAAGTTTTGTTCTCAACGCCGCCAAAAAGCATTTTTTCCTTTTATTTAAGCACGAGCTTTAAGCATCTTTTAACAAAAAAATTTTGGTTTTTGCATTTCAGATAAATCTGTCATGAATTATTCTGACTAAGCCGAGAAAACTTTTTTTGAAGGGTCGCAAGCGGTGGTGTGTCAACGGCTTAATTTTCAATATCTTTCTATCAAAATTTTACAAATTATTTATGTAACATGTATCTTTTATATGGCAAATTGTTTGAATAAAATATTTCTTTTCATATATAAAAAAAATCGTTAAAATGTACCTGTTTTGAGTCTTTAAAACCCACCTAACCCCTTAAATATAAACTTACGACTACGAAGCTAATAATAGCCCTAAAAACTAAAGGCATGAATAAAACAAATTTTAGATGCCGCCAAGCATAAGTAATTGCGAAAAAATAGATAGGAATATTTAAAAAGAACTATTTTTTTATATGCTTTGTAAACCAATTTGTTATAAATCATATGAACTATTTGTCACAGTTTAATATTCACTGAAAATTCCATGAAAATCATATTTACGTCAGTAGTACCATCGAAACCAACCACTGAAACAACATCAAGGTTGAAACCCAATAGCGGACGTCACGATACACGTCACTGTGACGAACAACTTAATAAGGAAGATCTGATTGGATCGTGCATATAGTGGTGACCAATTTTAATAGCTTTTTATAGCGAAATTTTTATGTCATATAACGTCATAAATTTTAAATATGTGTAAAGGTTTTGTTTTTATATGTCCCAGATTTTACTTAAATATGTTTAAAGGTTTTGTTTTTATATGTTCCACATTTTACTTAACACAAAAAGTATATTATAAATGTATGATCATTTAGCGTTAACTTTACAAACAAGACGTATTTTAGAAGCAAATCAACATGTTTTTTATGAAATTTCTTCTAAGTAATAAAAGTTTAGAGCTATATAACTAGCAATCCACTAATTGCTTCTCTATTATTAGAAGATATTTTATTTAAAAAATCATAAATATTATCCAAAAACTAAAGGCGGAAACCGAACTATATGTAACGTGTCTACTGTTATGAGTTGCAACATATTTGCGACTGTGCCGCAAATATATTTCAACTCATAACAATACATGCGTTACATATTCGCGGCGTTATAGTCGCGACCAGGTCGCGCGACTTCGCCGCAAGTATGTTCCGCCCCTAAATGTCCCAAGCAGTTAGAAATCATGTCAATAGCTTTACGAAAATAATAATAAATAAATCATTAATAAGCTTTATTGTTATGAAAAATATTTAGATATAATCTATAGAAACATAGTTTTTGATATCCGCTGCAGTTAATAAAAAATGACGTATTGTCTATTCTGGCTTAATATTTTTTGTTTCTAAAAAACCCGCATAAAGTTTTTTGCAAATTAAACCGTCACTACATCCTGCTCAATAAAAATACGTTATAAAAGTCTTCAAACTGATTTATGACATTTTGCCGCAAGCTTGTATTTATTTAAAATTGCAATTCTAACAGAATTTTATGAATCCAGATCAAAACACCAAAACAGAGACATGGATTTATCGCTTTTCACTTTTTTTTGCTAAGCAGTAAAACAAATTTAGAACTACAAATAAATTGTGCCTTCAAACAAAACTTCTAATATTTTTTTCATACTGACGTCACAGAAAAGATATATTTTTAAATTCCGGTGGTATGTTCATATAGACTAATTTTCATAGTGCTACTGCTACACGTTAATAGCAGCAGTCAATAGAGTTTTATTGTTCGCCATAAAGCTGTATATAATTAGTTTTATCTCCTATTTGCCAAACTAACTAAATATTTACATAACCCTGACCGAAGATAATTATTTTTAATAAAACGACGGTACGTACTTTTATTTCCTGCAATTATTAATTTAAAGAATGTAAAAAAAATCTGCACCAAGTACGTGTTACTGCCTTTGTGTATTTAAATACTGCCATTAAAAAATACTTGACACGTATCCCTCAAGTTAATAAGCCACGTCGTATCTGCAAGACAAAGTTTCAAGAAAAATTACATACGCACATATTATTTTTTTTCTTTCTTAACCTTATTCTTTGGACGTTCGAAAATGTTTGATTTTAATATCATCATTTTCATCCTATTTAATCCTAGTTTTTAAGCCTTATAAAATTTGCCGAATGTACCCTTCCCGTACTTCCTCAGGTATGCTTATTTTTTATATGTTCTTGGAAATGTAAGAGAGTGTAAAAATCACAACAAAACAAAGAAAAGATGACGCTGATGATCATTAAAACAGTTATCGACAAATTCAAACCTATACTTCTGTCGAATGAATTCCCTTGCTCAGGGTTGCTTGCAACAAGCTTTTTCCATCCTTCTTGGTTATAGTTAAAACAATGCTCGCAAAATATAAATGAAAAAAACCCTGTACATTGCAACAAAGCCAAATCCATCCATCTTACAATTACAAAATGTAGAATTAAGTAACTAATCTAGAGCTGGTGTGTGTAATATTGTTGTCATTGACTCTGGGAATTAATTTTGAAACACCCATCTCTATTCCTAGGACTCTAAATCCAGATTTTGGAGTAATATATACAGTGTGGGCCAAATTAAACTTGCACACTTTTTAACTAATAACTATTTTTATGTTGCGCCCATCTTTTTCATTTTTGAGGAGCTAATAGGTAGATATGTTTTTCTAGGTTTGCCAATTTTGGTCAAATAAATTTTAACAGGACTGGACTTACGGGACTTTTTCCAAAATGATGCATTAAACTTCGTTGCAAAAAAATTAATTGTCTCTACAATTAGGCTAATATGCTTATTTGTAATTAATTTACTGGTAATAATGGGCAGCATTAAGCTGGCTTAGCTAAGCTAACCAGAACTAATCTCACATTTTTTATTTTTAAAGGACACTAAAAAAGTTCTTTTTAAAATCGAGAGAAATGCATGCTTTTTGGGAAGCATTATTTATCAAAAATAATTATAACTCCTAAATCCTCATATTGTTGACAGATTCGCTTTTATTGAATCATTTCCCATAGTTTGTCTACAAGAAAAATAGGTTGTCGTATCTTAAGCAGAAACAACGATTTTTAATAAAATTTGTTTGTGTTATCTACAATAGCAGTTAAATACCAATTCTATATGAATTTTTACCAAATTTCTTTTTCGTCAACATTTCGTATTTGCAAATACGCGAGTTATTTAGTTTATGCAAGGTATTATAGTATATGGCTGAATGCTGCGGCACTTGGCTATATATCTCAAAAACGAATGAGCGTCAAGAACTAACAAACAGACACGAGATTTTATAAGACTTTTGACTTAACGTTTAGAACGTTAAAAGAAAGAGGTATACAAGTTCCAGCTTATTTTCTCTTTTCCCAGATGAAACGCTAAAATGACTGGGCTAATTATAGATAAGTTTCATATGATGCTTTTTTGTAATTTCAGTACTGCCTAATAAATTGTTTTTTTTTGTCGTATTGTCAATGAAATTTTAAAAAAGTACACTTTTACTTTTTTCACTTAGTTATCAATTTAAATACTCTTATAAATTGTTGATTGTATAGTTAAATTAAAAATAATATAAACATGAAGCTAGTGTACAGATATTTATAATATGTGGGAGATAACAATACGGACGAGAATTATTCAATAGAAGGTAGTGCTGATAACAAAACTATGCAAACAAATAATTGAAATTAATACTAAAGTAAATGAAACTTGAATATAATTGTTCAATTTAATCAAGAGCTCTTTCCCACTAAATATAACGTCAACAATAAAAGTAGTTTAATAGTATGAACGCACGTCTGAGTTTGACTGTCATATAACATTGAAAAATAAAAAATAAAAATAAATTATATATGTTACTGGCAATTTGATAAGTCCGGGAACTATTAATAATGACCGGTCTGTATTCATAATGCACGACTCAATTTGGCAATGTGATTAAAACACCATGGTTAATCACTTTTCTCGGCCATTATGAATAATGCCAAATTTATCTTGGGCAAAATAATAAAATAGGTAAACTGTAGTGTTTTTTTATAACTTTTTTAATTAGGGAATTAAAAATAATAATAACTAACCAAAGCTGACCATGACCTCCCACCTATACTCGGTCCTCGGTTTTCGGTGTTTTGTTACTTGATATTACTCGAATACTTTCTTCCGAAGACAGAGTATTGGTGAGGGTTTATGGTTAGTTAAATCTTTTATTTTTTTTTATGTTTTTTTTACTTCAAGCTATTTCAAACACTGACTTATTACATGGACCATGGGCCGTCGGGCATTATTTATAATGGCCGGTCCTTATTAATAATGCCCAGTTAATCACGTTGCCCGTAACATATATATTCCTAAACTCTAAATGAATACAGAGCATACGACTTATAAACGAACATTGAGACTTGGACTATTAGGTAAAAAAAATTAATACAAGAAAAATGTTAGCATAAGCAAATTAAAAATATAAACAAAAACTATTTAAATACTAAGTTTTAAAATTAACCACTGATAGAGAAAGTTGACATATACCTAGTTTGTTTAGGTATCTATCTATCGTTTGGCTATAGGAAATATAAAACTTGGAAAAAATAAAAAGCAGATACAATAAACAATTGGAATTAAAAAGTTAAAAAACCGCTTAAAACAAATGTCCCATATTTTTATAGTAAATATTATTAAAAACGAGATATTATTAAAAACGATTTCAAACTTTTTTTTGGTATAATTAATGCAAAAATTCTTTTTCCGGTAGTATTAAACTAATCCATGTTTATAATCTAATAAATTTTTAGTAAACTTTAGCTAAACATTAAAAAAATAGGGTGCAGAAAATTAAAACGCACTCGACATAACTCTTTACAACTTTTTAAAAAGTTAAACTCAACTTTGTATAAAAAGCATTTTAAAACTTGTACGTTTAAAAGTTTCGGTTAAGTTCTGTTACCAGTTAAAAAGTTGTAGGAAAAAACTTGTTTTTAACTATTTCTCTTATTGTTAATCAATCCACCACAAAAATGTCTTTGCGACGATTTCGTTGTACCAATTTTTTTATTTAAATGTCCAGGCCTGTTTTAATTTACATGCAAATTGGCTATCCTCTGGCTATATTATTTTAACATTGTTCTATCTAATTGTGGAGTACTTTAAAAGGAACCTTACATAAACTACTATTACAAATGATAAAATGACAAGTTGTAAGGTATTTAACCGTAGTTCTTTAACATGTTATCAAATATTTATAATTTTTTTTTATAAAATTTATGTAAAAATATAGAATCAATGTTTAGATAACGTCATTTCCTCATACCTTCCGTTCTTTATAGTAAATTAGTTCATTACTAATGAATAAAAATTCATGCAAAAAAACATTATAATAAATTAGCATGTTTTTAAAAATTAATAAAAAACCAGTTTCTTCAAATTTCTGATTACCTCCGGTTATACAAAACAATTTTCGTAACTAACTACAGATTTGGACGAACTGAAAATGTTGATAGTAGGTGATGGTTAGGGGTCATGGTTAGTTCTGGTTAGTTAAATCTTTAATTCGCTTTATTAAGGAAAAAAAAGATTTAACTAACCAGAACTAACGATGACCCCAATGTGACAAGGTTGCATGACCGTCTGAGGCGCTTCAAACCAATCAAATTACTTGTTTCTGTGCTTTTTTAAAAAGGGACGTCCAAAACCCACTCTGAAACTAAAACCACGAAACAAAAAGGTTAGTTCTGATTAGTTACGACTCGACCAGACCAGAAAAGACAGTTGAAAAGGAGAAAACAGGTACTTTAACCCGGTAAAAATAATGTTGATATAAATATTTCTTAACTTAAATCAAAATTAAGTTTTATAAAGTCGCGAAGATCAAGAGAAAAATATTAAACAAACATCGTTCGTTTTAACGGTTGAAGAAAAATTGTATTTTAATATTTAATAGTTTTTGAAATCGATATTTGTATACATATTTTTTGTTCGGTAAAAGTAGAATCATACCATTATTCAAGTCTGCCCAAAAAAACAGTTTATGTTTATTGTATAGAAAATGTGACATGTTGTATAGCGAGATATTAATAGTTGCTCACAAAATTTGCTCACATTGTCAAACGTTTATAAGGTGCATAACGGCATAAAATCCGTCACCGTAAAAAACGAGGCAATAAATGTGTTCGATACTTATCGACATATTGCCACAATATGACTTAAACCTGCCAAAATTTTATATTGGTCATGACAACTTTAGCGCACTACAGAATATCCGCGTGGCCAATTGCTTAACGAAACATATATGATGGTGATAGATATTTCCCTAATTTACTTCCAGTAATTTTACTGTTTCAGGTTTTTGGTGAAATATAAATAGGCTTTCAACTATATATTGAAAAGCGTAACTTGGTAAGCTAAAAACCGCGGCTGTATTTTAAAATAAAACCGCTGTTGCTTGTGAAATAGCAATTTTACGACGACCACTTATTGAGCATGTCGTTAAACTGGAAAATAAAATTATTAATTTGGGATAATAGGTATGTGTGGGTTTTAATGACCAGATTAGCTTCAAAAATGTAATTTTAGCGTGTAAATTGACAACGTATTTCATAGAGGACTACATAAATATTTAATTATAACTTTCCCATTTAAACTTTTAAGATTTTTTTTAATAACATAGCAGTAATTACTTTTCAGGCAGTTTTTATAATTTTAAATAAAACTAACTACTTCTAATATGTTTTAGGACCATACACAACTTTTATAAAGAATACAATTTTTTGACAAATTACAAATAAGAGTCCCACTTGTTACACCCTAATGGTAGACTTTTGACCCCATGTTTATAAAGCAAACTATTCTTTATTTTTAAGAAGGAATTACCTTCTCAAATTTTCCTTATTTGTTTAGAAACACCCTGTATAAGCAAATAACGGACAAATTTAATTTTCTTAATAAATAAACTTTACATACCTCCTCTAATTAAATTTGTGACGCACGCATTTAGACTAGTAATTATCCAATTTGCAACTAATCAAATCTAAATTAATTGATCTTTAAAAACAAAGCTTTTTCTAACTATGTTTGTAAAAGAAACATTAAAAAAGTAAATTTACCATTAAAGTATTAGGACACTCACACAAAAGAAAAATCAAATAATTGACCAAAAATACACAAGTGTATATTATATTTGAACACATGAAATTTAAACTATTTTAAAAACTAATATTTAAAAATTAAATATGTTTATTTTTAAGAACAAATTTAAAACACTTTTTACTTTCGGTTAATATAAAAAAATGTTAACATATTGAAATGAAGCATACAATTTATTTTATTTTATATTATAATATTTAATACTCATGATAAAAATGGTCCTGGATGGATTTTAATGTTCATTCTTAAAAATGATTACTTAAGAGGTATATTATTCTAAATATATATTTTTTTGTGTATTTATATTTTAAAAATTAAGCTAAGGAGCAATTGTTTTAAGAAATAGTTAAGTAATGCAACACTGTATTGTAAGCTTTCCACACTTCAAAATTAAATATATATATATATATATATATATATATATATATATATATATATATATATATATATATATATATATATATATATATATATATATATACAAAAAGTGCCAAGCTACAAAAAGTGTTATTTTAACTATTTTTTATTTAAAGCTATATTTATGGAAGGATTTCGTAATGTCCAATTATTTATCTATTAAGTCGGAAAACGTAAGAACTTTTAAAAAACTTTTAATTAATACATACTTAAAAATGTATATTTTTCACTTCAACTGTGAAACTGACTTTCTCTTTAACCCTAGCTTTACAGAAACCGGTCATCGATGAACCTGACGTTCAATTTTGGGGAATATTTTTTCGGTGATCATTCAGGATTTTTTTTTAATTTATGATAATAATATATTTTTTCTTGAAAAATGACTATGGGTCACCGATGACCTATTGATGATTCTAAAGTAAAAGCAGGCACTTAATTAAAGTGATTTATCAGTTATGGAAACGAGATAAAATTATACGAGTAGTTTGAGGAAGACACTACAATAAATCATCGTATTCTTTTAGAGTTCATTAGATTATAAAAATATACACTAGTGGATAAAATTAAAGGATACACAAATGATCCAATATTTTTAGGTTTTTCAAGTGGCTGTATTACGCTTAAAAATGGTAATACCAAAATTTAACAAAAAAACATTTTTAAGCTTGGAGTTTTGTTTTTAGTTCTTACAATAAAAATTGTTTTAAGAAATGCCGAAGAGATTTTTTTAATTTTTTTCAGTTATTTTTTTTGGTCTATGAACTTGCTTTTTTACAACTTAACCACTATATGGATCAGATAACTTGTTCATTCAGCTTTAATTTGCTTTTTTTTTTAATTCGGTACGACCACTTCTCGCTAAGATATCGAACTTTAAATGGAAAGGTATTTTTGTCTTTAACCATCAAAATCTTGGCACCCGCTGCGCTAACTGCTCAAGAAAATTACGAAGGGTTTTGGCATCTTGAATTAACTTAACTTAAATTTTTACGATTAAAAAATATATATATTTGTCACATTAATTTGGATTATCGAGAAAAAACAGCTACGACTACGAAACCGTACATATCTGGACGTCGAAGCGAACGCACGCCGCCGCGGACCAATTCTTTTGATGTTAATTTACCGACAAACTGTGAATTGGGCCGAACCTCCAGCTGCGACACGCTTCGCGACGAGGTACGGTTGCAGGTCGAGGTTCACATCTGGACCCACCTTTACAGTTCAATATACCTACAAAACCCCAAGTTTAGATTCAAACCATCTAGTCGTTTTATTCGATCGAATTTTTTAAAAACAATTTAAGGATAACGATTTAGACTTTTTGTATCCTTTAATTTTTTTCACTGGTGTATTTTATTATGAATTTCATATTTTTTGACGCTAATTATAAAAAAAATAATCAATTTTGACCCAGTTTCGGAAAACAAAGTTTTAAAATTATTTTGGTAAGGCGGAATTACAATCCAGATGATCCTAAACAAAGAATACTAATCCATAGAACATCACAAGTGAGATTTCAGCGTACCCTAAAATTTTACTACCTCCCTGACCACCAGATAGCGAAAGTTGGCACCGGACCAATCAGAAAATTGGTAGGGCATCTACCAATTTTCTGATTGGTGCGGTGCCAACTTTCGTTATCTGGTGGTCAGGGTAGGTAGTAAAATTTCAGTAAGAAATCTGAGATTTAACCACAACGATAAGACGCTTGTGCTCAGCGTTGCCACATTTATTAGATTTTTTTTCGGTTGCTTTGCATAAGTTATTCATAAATTATAATAAGGTACTTTTTTATTCATTGATTTTAAAGCATTTTATTATCCGATAACGAATACAGAGGCATGAGAATGTATAAAAGAAACTATATTCTTTTTTAATTTAAGCTATATATAAGGTTTTAAGAAAATAACGCATGACCTAGTCTTAAAAAAAGAGCTAGAGCTATCGTTTAGCGAGGACTATAGATATACAGGGTGTACATTTAGTAACGGTAGACGTGTGTAAAATCACACTTGTGAGGTTCTATGGATTAGTATTCTTTGTCTTAACCAAAAATTGTTTTAAAAAATAGAAAAAGTTAAACAAGTTCAAAAAATTTACTATAGAAATACCTTGTCCCAAATTAAAAAAAATGTAAACAAAAACTAAATGCCATAGTTTATGTTTACGTCAAGATAGACATATATCCTGCCAGCGCAGTGCATTCCTTCCTCATGTAGCGATGCATCATTTAAAACAATTAACATAGTTACCTGTAAATATACTGGTCTAATTGCAACTTGCTAAATTTAGTCTATTAATGCGTCATTACTATTGCTGTGTTAATCTATGATTACTTTCGTTAAAACGCTTAATTAGATTAAATCTAAACACTTAAAAGTTTGCCAAAATAGGTAAACGTGTTTTTTTATATAAAAAAATGTTTATTGTTAATAGGGCATGTCCAATCACAAATATCTTAAGAAAAGACAAAAAAAAACCATTAGACATTAAAATGCTTTAAACTAAACTTCCAAATTTGTGAAATTATAACTCTCTGCGGGCCTTGAAATACATTTCGTAATAATTTCCTTTATTGATGTTTCCTTAAAACCAAAGACAATTATAGTTTTACTATAGACTCCTAGAACAATGCTAAATTTTTGTTCATCAGTTTGGAAGCTGGTTTCGTTGAATTTATGAAGCGGCAAATTATACGTACTGTTTACGTGTGTACTCGATGGATACCCGCTTCATAAATTCCACGAAGCGAGCGTCCAGGCTGATGACCAAAAATCAATCATTATTCTGGTTATCTATAGTGAAAATACAATTGTCTTGTAGATATAACCAAAAAAATGTTGGTTATATCTACTTTTGTTTAAACTTTGACTGGTTTTTATTATGTATTTTTCGATGTAAAAGTCTGTTTTACTTCCAAACTTTTACCTTTTTGTTAATTATGATACATAGCCCTTGGAAAACCATAAAGATTGATTAGTTAAACCCCCGCCCCAAGAGTCATGTCTAATTTAGTTAGGTGTTGTTAAATCAATATAACTATTAGATATCAAAACTGAAATAAATAGGAAAAAATTAGTGTTAAATTAAGTGGACATCTGTTTCAATATATAAACTAGTATCTAATATACGATAAAAACTGCTTTTAGACTTTTACAATTTTTATTTAATATAGATGTGTCCTTCACGCATTATGGACATATTGTCTTTATTGATTTTCCTACTTTTATATTGATTCCTCACAACTTAAGAAGCCCAGATTCAAAACCGGACATATCCAAATTGAAAATTTTTGTGACTATCGGACAAAAATATTTTTTACCTTATGACATGTTTAAAAAATCAAAGAACAAAATTTTGTGTACAGATAAAATCGCACTTCTGATATCACACACCGGTATTGCATCTATGGCACTCATTAAAGATGTAAATCGATAAAACTGATTACAAAATTAACGTAAAACGATTTTTGATAAAATGTGGAAAGCGGAAACGTTTAGATATTTTTGCATGAACACTCCTGAAGTGAAATTGTGTATATTTTTTAATGAGGTTCATGGAATTAAATTTTTAATAAGAGTTATTAGGATTCTTCTTAATAATTAATTTTAAATCAAAACACCGTTAACTCTTTTCGTTTAAATATTTAAGAACTAGGTACCTTCTAAATATTTCTTTACAAAAAAATTTACTTTTGAAGTAATTACAGCTTAAAATTGTATGCCTGGCCCTAAGAAATCTAAGATTTAACCACAACGATTTAAGGTAAGACGCTTGTGCTCAGCTTTGCCACATTTATTAGATTTTTTTTTTCGTTTGCTTTGCATAAACATATGCATGTTATTCATAAATTATAATAAGGTACTTTTTTTATTCATTGATTTTAAAGCATTTTATTATCCGATAACGAATACAGAGGCATGAAAATATGTAAAAGAAACTATATATATTTTTTTAATTTAAGCTATACATAAGGTTTTAAGAAAATAACGCAACAGTCAAATAAATATCTCATGACCTAGACGGTTTATAAAAAAACAGCTAGAGCTATCGTTTCGCGAGGACTATAGATATACAGGGTGTACATTTAGTAACGGTAGACGTGTGTAGATCAATGGTCTTGTTAAGAAATATTAATTATTAAAAAAAAACCGCTTATTTAAAGCAAATAATATCATGGATGAAGAAAAATATACCCTAAATAAAAATATAATGTTACCTCTAGTAGAAAAACATACATTAGAAAATAAATAGCTTAATGTACTTAAAGATTAGGCAAAATAAAAAAATATATATAGACAACACATTATTAGAGACACTAAAAATAACTGATGAATTTGCTATGTATTTTTATTAAATACTAACAGAAAATATTTCAGAATTATTTAATGAAATTAAATAGTATTATTACTTTAACCTCAAAAATTCACTGCACTACAGTTATAGCAATATTGACTTTAATAATTATTTATTTTAAAAAAATTATTTTGTAGAATCTTTACTCTACAACACTGAACCCCAAGTAGCAGCTTCTAAAAATGTTAGCTCTGTCACCTTAATAAGACATTTTTGCATTACAGCTTAATAAATTAGAAAAAGAGTACCTTTAAATGTTGTTAAGCTGCTTTGTTAGTTAATCCAATGTGCACAAGGTTCTTTTTAAAAATCTGTTACTGGAGGCCATATTGCCTTAGATAAAAACATAATGAAGCATTATTAATTAAACATTGTAATTCAATACTTTGAGTACTATAAAATAAGAAAAACACATAAATAAAAAATGTATTACATTGGTCTAAAAACTCAGTAACCATAGTTACCTTAATAAAAAATGTATTTTGTAGGTTTAAAAAGTCAGTAATCGGAGTTACTTACTAGGTATTCATTATATATTTTTATAAAGTGCCCCAAGTAAAGGCATTTTTGATAATGATAAATCAAAACAGCGCTCAAAAATTTATTGGAGATCAGTGAATCTGTCAGATTATTTTAGTGTCGCTTTCAAAAACTATGAACTGAATGTAAAGTTAGAGGGAAAAACAAAAAAATTAAAGATAACTTACCATTAGGTCCATATTTTTCTTGATTTCTTTTAACTTGGTCAGGTGTTAATCCTCTTTCAGGATCGGCATTAAAATATTTTAACACCTCATCCACAGTTTTGGCGTGTCCGTCCTCCATTGTGCCCGACAGTCACTTCTGAAAATCAACAATTTTTTTTTATTGAATTGCTTTATAAAGATAAACCACGACCGATACCAAAAAACCAAATAAGAATACAAAATAAACACAGGGTAGAAATTTATTCTCTTCTAAAAATAAATGCTTTTGTGGTCCTTTTCAAATCATAAGGCAGATGAAATTTGGGTACTTTTCAAAATATCAAATGAATGTAGGTATTTCAAATAAAAATAATTTACTATCAATGTTGCAAATATGCTGTGAAAACCAGCTATTTAAAAACAATAGGGGATAATCTAAAACATAACGTGTGCATTTAGGAAAGTTGAAACTGCATATTTCAACTAAAATTATGCAAAGCCGACCATGAAAATAAACTAAACTAAAAATCAATTAAAATACCCCTAAATGAAACTCAGGTCATTAAAAATAAATAAATATAATATAAATTTTAATGTTAAATTTTTTTTTTCAGCAGCAAATTAAAAATGCCAATTTAATTTTACAAAGTTAATGAGCCTATTTTAACTATTTTCAGGTTAGTATACCAAGTAGCCAAGTATCTAGATTTTCATCATCAAAATGAATGTTGTTTGTTTACCTATTTACTCTTTAGGTGTAATAGTGAAAGGAAAAGAAAAAGTATCAAACTATTTTGAATTTTTAACAATACCTTGAGTAGGTAACTTAATAAATTATTTTTTAAAAATTAAAAAACCACTGTTTTACATTTGGCTTAGTGGGTTATAATTTAGCCACTAATTAATTTAGAGAAGCTCTGTTAAATTTTATATGCAACCAAGTATTATTCTCTATAATTACAATATTACAATATTACTGGATCCAGTAATTATGGAGAAAAAGAGTTTTTTTAGTAAAATAATTTAAAAGTGTTAATAATATTCTAAATACTACAAAAACTAAATATGCTGACACTAGTTGTTTTTCTTTAAATATAGTAATGTGATAAAGGGCGATTCTCCGTAAACTCATAATCGGCTTGTTCCGACCGATTTTTTCAAAAGGTAACTAAAGTATTTAAATAAATATTACTCCTAATAAAACTTTATTCCTAAAACTTTATAGACCCATTGTTTTTGGAACCATAACTTATAATTTTTTTCTAGACATAAGAGAACCTTTAAAAATAGTCCTTTGGCTGTAGGTGCCAAAAAATGTCTTTTCACCCAAAAATAAGATTTACGACGAATATGTTGAAAGTACATACATTAAACAGTTAATATCACAAAGAAATATATTTAAATTATATTTTCATAAAACAAGGTCTCATTCCGAATTTTATTATATATAGAAAACCCCTGTAAGATTTCACCCAGAATTTCCATACAGCCTGCATAATAGAAAAATACTACCTATAATCTTTACAAATGGTTTTTAGTGAAATGAAACGCAAATTGTTGTGAAGATGGCAACCTTGCCGAATAATGCAATTTTCATAGAACATGGATTTTAGGCAAATGTTAAAATATTTGCAAAGACAGCATTTGTATGGGACCTCTACAAGCTTACAAAGAAATGCCATTAGGTTTTACTCTTTTACCACAACTTGTAACAAGACAAAAAAACATCATAAATACATCTATAATACTCATTTTAAACAATAGCAAGAATGTACATTGAAAAAACAAAAAGAAGAAATAAAAATCAATGAGATCTGGAGGCACCTTTAAAGAGAAATGTGTGTAAACTGTGTATTAAATTTTACCACCTATAATGCTTAAAAAATAATAAAATCAACAAAAAATATGAACACAAAATACTAATCTGAGTACTACTCCCACCAAATCAAAATACCATAACTTTTTGAGACTGTAAATCACTGACGAAAATGTGTATACCAGAATTTCATGGCAATTCCATTTTATTTTCAGAAATTTATGATATGAAGTGGCAGATCTAAGCCTCTTTTTCGCGTTTTTTTGTATTTTTCGTCATAAAAAATTCACTTTTTTAGGGTTACAATTACATATAACTTCACCACAATTCCACAACAATTTCACATAATTTCACACAATTCCATACAATTTCCCAACAATTCCAACACAATTTCATCACAATTCCACTTTACTTTCCCAAATTTCACGCAATTTTACATATTTCAACATAATTACATCCAACTTTATCTACCTGTACATCACAATTTCTCAGTGGTTTACCCCTCGGTTTAAGGTTTCCTGAGCTTTCAATAAAATAACAGTCGGCAGAATATTTAATTTACATCAATGGAGCAATTTCTTATAGCATATTCTTAATTTTTCTTACAATATTGTACAGGGTATTCCATGTAAAGAGGAAAAATGGCATATTTTTGACATTCCCCATATTTTTAAAGAATTTCAAGATAGGCCAGTTGATGTATTTTAGCTCGAGGAATTTAAAAATCGTATTAAAAAACAATTGCATGAAAAACAAAAGACTTACGCCATAAATGTTGTATTTTTAAATGGAACACCATATTTATTATTATATTTTTTGAATTATATGGTCAATTCTAAGTGTTTTTAATAAAGGGTACTTACTACATGTTTATCTTTTACTGTTTTTAAGTTATTGATGCCTTAGAGGTCACATTTTTGGCTTATTTAATTAAATATCACAATATGAAATACAGGTAATGCAGATAATTACCTGATACTTCAAAGTCATTTTTATTTCTTTGAAAATTATCAATAAATTTTCATTTTGCTTCTTGCATTTTTCTCACACTTGTAATATAGCGTTACTATCTGTAGTTTTCATCTAAGAAATAATTCATTTTAATTAACTAGTATTAAAATACACCAATAGGTAAATTTTAATGACTTTGAAGTATTAGGTAATTACCTGGATTGCCTTTATTGTGTATTGATAAATATTGTAATGGTAACTACAGGTTTGCTTTAAAGTGCTGATAACTCAAAAACTAGTAAGATCTCAATAGTTATATCTCTTCTCTTATCGCTCTTCAGTTAAATAAAGAATCAATTGTTTAAATCACAGATTTTCATTAAAAATGCTCAATTGTTGTTGTAACTTTCTTTGTTTTCGTACGCAATTATATTTTTTAATATGATTTTAAAATTCCCCGAGCTAAAATATACCATCAATTAACTATCTAAATTAATTTAAAAATATGGAAGATAAAACTTATGCCATTGTTCTTCTTAAATGGAATTGCCCTGGCCTACAACAACTACCTTTAAAGTACAAGGTTGCCTAAATATTAACCATTTTGTTTCTGTGTTAACGAAATGCCACAATGTATTTCACTGTTTATTTAATGTTGTGGCATACTGAGCATAACTTATTGAACAAACTACAGAAATATTGAGGTGATAAGTAGGGATAATAAGCTGACAAACAAAAACTTGCAAAAAGCAGCTACACCAAACCAAAATTTACAATGTAATTTTTAAGGGCGTTTATAATTATCTTTAATTATTGCTAAACTTTTTGAAATAACACCAAAGAATAAATAAAGTACTAGGCTATGTGTTTTGAAAGAAAAACATAAAAAAGTAAAATAAAATTTGTCTTGAAAATAAGTAATGTTGTCTTTTTAATAGAGTGGTATTAAAAATATGGTTGTAATTTGCATACCTGCTTAAATATTTCATCTGTTTATAAGAGACATGATTAATATTATTATTAGTGTCATTTTAAAAATGAAAGATAAAATGATTGAAATGCATATATCAAATTAGGCATTACAGTATATTCTGTATGGTATAAAACAACAATTTCTAAAAAGAATCTTGGATGGTAAAGTATAGCAATATGGAATTAGGAAAACTATCTAAACTCAACCTAAGTTACATATGCAAAATTTGGGTTTTCTGTACTGCTATTGGTTCAAAGGCAATGCTTTAGTTTTACAATTACTTATGTTTGATTGCCTTTCAATAAATAGCTGTACAGAAAACGCGATAAGTATTACCGGTTGATCACAGTTTAAAATTATGCATATGTAACTTGGACAGAGTTTAGATACCTAGTAATGTTTAATACGTATGTAGAGAGCTTAAACAAATGTTGACTAGGAAGTCAATAGGAAATGTATATGCATATTTATTAAATTTAAACACACAAAATAATTGACAAAAATATCTTGTCCACACCCTATTATTATGACAATAGGGACTAAATGCTCAGCAAAAAGTAATAATTGCAAAATATTTGAAATCATAATAAAAATAATATTTATTAAAAATTATTTAAAAAATGTATTGTAGAGCAATTTTCTAAAAGAATGTACTATAATAATTTTAGATGTAATGTCTATACAAAAGTTGATGACCATAAAATGTAACATAAATCTTATGGATACTTTTTTGTTTAACAGAAAGATAAAACCTTAATAAAATGTATCTTATTGTATGTTAACAACAATCTTTTATTCCCTATTGCTAATTATGAACATATCACCGTGAAGTAAAACAAAAACTACTTCATATCAGGCTTGGACGAAATTAAATTAAACTGATATAAGATATTGGGACTTGTTAACACCAACCTATACCAGCAAGTTGCTAATTATTTAAATAACTATTATAAATATTTTATCACTATATTTATTATGTACCTATTATATGAAGTACTTGTTCCAAACCTTTAATTAAAAAAAATATATATTTAAAAACTATACTTTTCAGTTGCAAGCCTTGATTTTTAATCTTATCATAGTTAAAACAAAAAGACAATTAAATTTAAGAATTGTTTTTGACATACAAGATTGGTACTTAAACAAACTCAAAATGGGTAAAAATGAAAGTAAAAAAAAGAATTTTGAAAATTTTAGCTCCTATTTCTTACATTTTATTACACAAGCGTCAATTAAGTATACTTAAGTCAAAAAACCTAAATGCATCTTTACTTTTTTCTTCAAGTAGGTACTTAGGTATCATAAGACCTTTAGAAAGGAAAGTTTAATATCATTTTAACTTAATCTATGATTACAAGATAATACAAGGTCTCAATTAAACCACGAAAGCTCTAGTAAACAACTATGCTGATACATTAAAGGGTCTATTTTTTATTTTAAAGAAAGTTGGTCTTTTCTACTTAACACTACCAAAAAAATACTCTTAAAGAACTGATTTCTATTTAATTAACCTAAATTAATTAGGTAATATTGTATTGCTGGTTTATATTATTTAAAAACAATAAGATTTGGATATCAAAAAGTAAGAATAATTACTTTATTTTCTAGTTTATTTGTGTTCAAAAATGACTAGCTATTTTTCTGTCAAAAATCAAAATGTTGGACTTAGTTTTGAATAATTAACCCAAACACGTGTATAAAAGCTGATTAATATTGGCAAGAACACGTGGATTTATTGTTTACGGAAATATCTAACAATACAGTTATATGCAATGTAAAACTAAAAAAGTAGTTAATATCAAGAAAAGTAATTGTGCAATGCAGGCAAAAGTTAACAAAGGAATCAAATGAATGTTATAAATTAAACAGTGAACTTACCAATTAAATAAATTAAAACTAACTATTAAGTATTTTTCGTTTTTCGTAATCTATAAATATCACAAGAAAAGTTTTATCAAATTTTTATCCTTTCCATTTTTTCAGTCGAATGAGGACATAGTAGTTAACCACACTAAGTTTGAGAATTATGATACAACCCAAATAATTGAGATTCCGTATGAAAGTTGTGATTCGTCAACAGCAAATTATTTTTTTCTTATTTGCTAAACTTTGTACACTGACTAAACTATTGAAAATACTGTAAAAAGTTGTGAAAATTGAAACATGCAGAGCTACGTTTGCGGTGTTTGACGTAGAAAAGTAACTAACTGTCAAGTCAACCAAACTTCTGTCAAATCATAACCAATCGCGCCCGCGCAATCTCGAATATGATAAAAATGATAAGTTAAAAATCACATTTACGGCTTATCAAAAGCAAGATAAGAAAAATGTATTGAATATCAAACATATTTTAGTTTAAAACCAAGTCGGATTTGTTTAAGTTTAAAGAATTGTTCTATATAACCTTTTAAAAAGTCGGCAATCCTAAAGCGCACGCATATTACAGCATGTGGATGATCCTTATTGGTCAAAACTAATCACGTGGCCTTTCGTTACTGGCGGTAAATTTTCAAATTCTAAAATGTGTCGAAAATTTTTAGAAAAACGTTAAAGGTAAAAATAATAATTGTGCCGCGGTGTCTAAATAATAAAAAAATAGTTTTGTCCACGTAATCACGCTGTGTCGAGTATCCCGGTTTATGGCCTTTTGCCAAACCGCCAGCTACGATTTTAGCACAAAGTCGCCTTCGTCTAATAATTATGATTTTGATTTTTGGCAAAGAAAACAGCAACTGTCGAGTTGTTTTTAACCACCAACACCACATTTTTTAGTTTTTCGTTAAATATAGATTATAGAAATTACATAACATAAGTAATTTTTTTTGAATTTGTATTTGATGACGCAAATTTAAATTTATTAATTACATGCAAGCAAATTTATGTAAATCTGAAAATGGAATTTTTACAATTTAGCAATAATTAAATAGTTTTTATTTTGGTTTTGGTTTTGCTACTTGCGTGATATCGTTAGTTGATTCGGTAACTCCACATTTTGTAAGGAACACACACTAAATCCAATAATAAGCACCGAAATTGTCCTTTTGAAATAATCCTTTTGGCGCGAAGGGATGAAAATTCACTGCACTTCACTATAAACTTACCGGTTTATCACAACCCGTGATCCAGTAGCGGCGGTTTATTTCACAAAAACTTAGTGAGTACCAAAACGGGTTAAAACTTACGAAGTATTTAGGCCCCCATGGATGACCAAACGCAACACAACTATTTTCTAGGTCTCCTCACGAAACGGGCGCCGGGATATGAATGCGGGACCTTTTATAATCTCGGTAGCTACCTGCACGTAAAATGGGCATTTTGCCAAAACGGGACCGCGCGCGACGAATACTCTTGTCCAGCGTTTAGCCTGAAACACTTAAACCCGGGATGAGCCATCTTTTAAGCGGATCTTTTTTATTCTTATCTCAAAAAAATAAAAATTTCACTGATATTTTTTACGAGTAGGAAGAAAACAAAAGAAAAAATTTGGAGATGCCGGGGATCGAACCCGGGGCCTTTCACATGCAAAGCGAACGCTCTACCACTGAGCTACATCCCCGTTGGAAAATTCATAATTTAAAGAGAATTTAGACATTTTTCATAGTATTTTATACAGAACATAACATATACCTAAATTATAACAATCTAGTTTTTTAAATGTTTTTATTGCTAAACCTAAACAAACTGTAATTATAAATAAACAAATCGTAATGTATTTTTGTTGCAAAGCAAAAACGTGAGTTTTGGGTTGCAGATCTTACGACCCTGTCAGTACATTTGTAACTAACTTCATTCAAAAACGTAAACATAACCAAACATATTTTGTATTTAAATGTTTCAAAAATGTGTGAAGTTAATTTTCGAAATTTTAATGATCTCTTTCCGGAAATAAAAGAAAGTTTCGAGAAGCAAAGTTTATTAGTTTAGATTTAGAATTTAGTGCCTTAAACCCTTTACCAGAACATAGTCCAAGGTATGTAATTTTATCTCGAAGTTAATTTATAAATACATATTGTACTGGTAAAGCCAGAAGTGATATTATGGCCTTAATCAACACCACTCCGTGAAGTCGGTGTTGCCTTAATGTAAAGAGCCCATATACAAGTATTTTATGTAAAAAGTGCATAAAAGAAACTCTATGGATGGGTTGCATATGATATTTTTTTATGATCAAATACAAAATTCCAAAAGGTAACGATTTAATAAACGATTTTCTGCTATTTTAAGGGTTTTTTAAAAATGATTGATACTAAGATATTTTAGACACTCTTCTAAATAAAACGTAAGTGGCGCACATCAAAAATATTTCGTTTTAAAAAAAATATCAGTAAACAAACTTAACACGTTCGTTACCAAGCGGCTCATATATGAGCCAGTACATAATTTTTTAAAATAGACCGCCGGCTCAATTGTGAGCCGGCTACATTATAATACTAAATGCGAGTTTAAAAATTGGGGGTTTCCTGTAGAGGTTTTGTTTTAAAACACGGTCTGTGTAATACTTCGGCTCGTATGTGTGTCAGGTGGTCTGGGTGTAGCATTTAGTATAAGTATAGTATTTATTTTAGTTCATTTTTTGGATATTTAGAATATATTTTTGTTTAGTTTTTTTATGTCAAAGATATCATAGAAGCAATTTTTTTTTAGTTATTTTTTTAGATATTTAGAAAAAAATTATGTAGTCTTTTGCCAAAAATTTTGTATAAGAAATATATTTTTTTTTTAGATTTTAGTTTAGTTTTTTAGATTCTTAGAATTATTTTTTTTATTAACGATTTTTGATATCAAAAATGTACCTATATACTGTTAGTAAATACCTATATCTAGTGAAAGTAACTTTTATTTACGACTCGTATGTGAGCCAGGTCTATTTAAAAAAAATGTAATAAAATGGACCACCGACTCATATATGAGTCGGGTTAAATAAACACTCAAATATGTTGAATTCCAACACTACAACTAATTAGCACTTCAATAAACATCAAAATAAAGTAATTTTACAAAAAATAATAAAGTGGTTTATGGGGTCGAAACACAAAATAACCCTCGGTAGCGAACGTGTTAAGGGACCGGGGAGTGAAAAGGGGTGCTAGGCGGGGTAAAATTGGTAAAACGAGTTAATAAAACTGAACATGTAAAATTAAGTAAAAATTACATTTTTCCACTAATTTTTGAAAATAAAGATAAAAAATATGATAAATATATAATTGTTGATTCAAAACCTAAAAGTGGGAAGAAAAACGACTAAAAACATGTTATACCATGCTAAATATGGAAAGCATTTGGCAACATCGGAAGGGTCTGATTGTATTTATGAGTGAATAAAAGAAAGAATTCACACAAACTGAATTCATAAAGTGTCTCTGGTGTAATTAAAGAATTAAAAAAAAAATGTTGACTAACCAGAACTAACCTGACCACCCTTTATAAACCCTCTTTTATTATTAAACATTTATACAGTGTTGCCAATTGTCCATAATAAAAGTGGACAAATGCCAAAAAAACATTTTTTTATAATAAAAAAAAAATAAAAAAAACATATCTGCGCCTTCATATTATTATTAAGGACAACTAATAGATAACATGCAAGTCAAAATATTTTAAAAAATCGTTAAAATAGCAGAAAAACGTATACTAAATAATTACCTTATATTGCAACAAAAAATCATATGGCCTCCTTTTTTTGTAAAGACAGTTATCCTTTTCATAACTTTACCATGCAATTATGTATTTAGGAATATTTAGAAAATGTATGTTCTTACTTTTTGTAGAAATAATATCAAAACAGTTTAAATTCCTTTCCGATTTCTAAGCTATCCAAAGTTTAAAGCTTTATATCTTAAGTCAAGCCACTGATTGACACCCATTCTAAATGAGACTCTTTGGTTTTAAATTTATAAATCACCAAAATAACTATCCAGCCAATTTCAAACTAATTTTTTTTTACTTTCAGTTTGTTTGACACTCCTGCAGAGAGGTACTACAAGTTAAAAAAGAACCTAGAAACAATTATTCCTTTACAAATTGGATTAACAGCATTTACATTTAATTCTGATACAAATAGTTACTGTGGTAGAGTTTATACATTTTATGTACAACCAGCATGCTTTCAGTATGTGCATAGGAACTTTTATTTTCAGTCTGGCACAATTAATTTTTTAAGGTTGTATAACTTTGATTTTAATAAGGTATGTTGTAACCAGTCGTACTTGTAATTTTTTGGTAATTATTTAAAAACTGGCCGCAACTTGGGGCGCTGATCATGAATTTGAATTATTTTGTTTCAGAGATATCCATTCTCAAAGTTGGTATTTCAACTAACCTCATTTTCACTATATTTCTCCTTCTTTTTGCAAACAATTCTTGATATTAAGTTAAAGTGGTACACATATTTTTCACCTTTTAAAACCTCATCCTATGTATTTTACACTTTTTTTGAATTAAATTGCGTAGCTTTACTTTCAATCGTTTTGATTTATGGTGAATGCGCCGAAGTAGTTTTAGCATTTGGCATCAACTTTGATGATGGATATCTCGGAAACGAAATGTTTCCGACTTCTTTCATATTCGTGATCAGCGCCCCAAAAAACCACCGTTAACCAAATTTGGTTAAAATCGGATTGCGACCGGTTTCTAGATAATTACCTATTTTTTTATATGGGTATTTAGATTTGTGTAAAGATGGGTCCATATTTAAACAATCAATCAATCAAAATATGCTTTATTGTTAAAGAAAAAAAATCTTGTTAACAAAGCTCAAAATAAAGAGAGAAAAATAATTAATAAATAAGCAATAGTTTGCTAACCTAACCAATATTAATTAATTCTGAAAGTGATCTACTTACAAAACATTCTCTTATTTCGACTGTTCACTAAAGGGTTTCTTTACTTTATCATTTTTTGTGTACTTGGGGTCATCGCTTTCAGAATGAATTAAATATGGACCCATCATTACTGTCGTTTTTTTTTTTTTTTTTTGGTCGAGTAGTGAAAGTAAAAATTAAAACAGTAAATCCTTTATATGTTACACAATACTTGTAGAGTATTTTGTAAAAGCTGAAATTTTTCAGCGCACGCTTCCAACATTGGGAGAATCGATGGGAGACAATGAAGTTTGAATCATACTGGTTTTGGCAGGTACCAGGTACCAAAAGTTAATTATTTGAAACATAACTTTTGTCATGTTCTAAAAGATAAATTTTATGTATGTTGCTTGGGTACCTATTAGAAGATATTTTCCCAGTCGGCAGATAGTTTTGACAGTTCCAACCCCTTGGCAAACAAACATTTTTGTGGTGCATCATGGTCCTATGAGTTAAAAATTTTTGTTATTTAATAAGATATGACAAAAAGTCTTATATAAGAGTTGTAGGGTTTGTAAATATGTTCTAAAAATATTTTGATGTATACAGAGTGTTCCAAAAACAATTTTTTAAAAACTAACTTTCCAGCAATAATGTTTTTTTTATACTCTGTATACATCAAAATATTATTAGGACATATTTAGAAACCCTACAACTCTTATATAAGATTTTTTGTTAGATCTTGTTAAATAACAGAAATATTGTATTTGCTCAGACCATTTGGCCACCTCAAAATGATTGTCTACCAAGGGGTTGGATCTGTAAAATATGTCTGCCAACTGGGAAAATATCTTCTAATAGGTACCCAAGTAACCTCGCAAGTAACATAATAGAAAATCCAGCTTTTACAAAATGACAAAAGCCAAGTTTTAATTTACTAACGTTTGATACCTGGTACCTGCCAAAGCCACTATGAGGAAAACTTCATAGTCTCCCATCGGTTCTACCTATGTTGAGGACATGCGCTGACAAACTTTCAGCATTTATAAAATAATGAAGGTCTGCCGCTCACAGGCTCTTGGACTATTGGTATTTTTATTATAAATTAATAAAGGTTGGGTAGTTCTTACAAGATAATGGAAAGGTAAAGTTTTCACCTCTTCTTGTAGGTAAAATGCCGAGTTTTAATTTTTAAAGTAATTGAGATATTGATAGGTTGTCCAGATATTAAAATTTTCATATTTTTATGAACATTTTCTTTTGTAATATTTATTTATTTTAAAATTACAATAATAGTTAATTACATGCTTAACTATAATCTGCAATAAGCAGAGGACATTAAACAGTTTCAACGATAAAACCAGTAAAATCCACATTAGGTACATCTCTTATACACATAATTCAAATCCACAACACCAGGATCAATAGACAGGGTCACCACCAACAGAGCTAACTATCCTGTAGTCATTAAGCCATATTGCCATATTCCAAGGACAATTAAATTGTCGTACGGACAACTGGTTGTCCGACGGAACTTTTAAACTTTGAACTGTCTGATAGAACATAGTTTATTTTTGTTTTTTTTTATAATGCTTACGGTAAAATTAAGATTAAATACTATTTAAGACACCATGTATATTAAAAAATATTAATTACCGCTGCAACGAGCGCGCCGATTCGATCAGAAAGAGATCAGCGGCTGCCTGCCCACCGTTTCTGCTTTTCATTGGACGGCGACACGACCAACACACATCCCACCTCGAATCTATTCTTTTAATTCCCCATAGTCGGCGAGTTCGTTTCCACACCTGTATATTTGTGTTTTTTACCAGGGACAGAGTGATTTTGCGCTTGGACAAATAAAAGTTGATTTACGCAGATACTTTTAAAATATGGAAAACAACTTTAGTACTATTTTTAACACGCTTTTATTATCTTGGGTTGTATCTATCTATCTATCTATCTATCTATCTATGTAACGGAATCTTTGAGCCTAATTTTTACCAACTCCCAGCGATTCAATTTCTTTGAAACTTTGCACACGTATCAAGGACCGATGACAATGCAATAATTTAAAAACAGTATCCCGTTATCCTGATTAGGACCGCCAGGATAAATAAATTCCTTTACAGATCCTCTGTGTCCTAATACTACTCTTGACAAAATGGCGAAGGAATTTTTTAGTGAATAAACTGGAGCATTTATTTTTAAATATTTAACTTTAGTTAAAAATTTGGTTTTGTATTAGGATCGTGTGAGATCTTTAGACGGTATGCGGATTGAAGAACTGTACTGCTCTAAGTTAACGGGAAAAACCCCATGCAACAGTGAAGCTTTAAATGAAATGATGAGATTACAAAATAGTTCGTAAAACATTTTAATATCACATGACCGCAGAAAACTAATTGATATATCGAACTAAAAATGAAAAATAAATAATAGTTAAAAAAACTAAAAAAACACTCTTTTATATGCAACCGAACTAAAAATTAGAAAATAATTTTTTATTACAAAGAGTTTGTCACTTCAGAATAAAAGCGTGGGGTGCTTAATATATTAAATGTTATAATTATTCTATTTGCCAATATCTATGAGGGAAAAGTTATGAAAAAATAGTAAAATGCACCCCATGCTTTTTACTCTGAAGTGACAAACTCTTTGTAATGAAAAATTATTTTCTAATTTTTAGTTCGGTTGCATATAAAAGCGTGTTTTTTTAGTTTTTTAAACTATTATTTATTGTAGTAATACTAGTTAATTTATCTTTTCAGTTTGCTTATGAAGGAATTTCTTTCATTAATAGGGATCAAGAACTAGAATTACGGAACAAAATTCGAAATAATGAAATATCTGAAATTCATGTTAGTTGTAGAACAGAATTAGAAGATATTATTGATAGAGAGGGACAAATAATTAAATCTTGGTATTCCAAAGCGAAAATTGGTGAATTTTTGGTAATGCCTAAAGTATGCACTGAACGACACAACAATGAAGAGACTTTATATTTTTTACATAAATCCTTTCGAAAGAAGTTTGAAAATCTTTGGACATATGTAGAAAATGGTGATTTTATCGTTAAGAAAGTGTCCAAGGATGACTACAAATTACTCAGTGTTACACAAAAATTGGAAGATCAAGTCTTAAATAATATTCTGGGCTTCACTAAAGTGTTCAGACTGATGACGTCGCTTAAAAAACCAATAGTAGGACATAATCTCTTACAAGATTTACTCTTAATGGTCAGTAGCTTTGAAACAACTCTCCCGGACTCTTATGCAGACTTTAAGAAATTAATTGTTGATTTATTTCCTGCTACATTTGATACCAAAACGATATCGTATGAGATACGAGATAGTATTCCTGAGGAAAAAAGATGGAATGATAGAGGTAAGAACTTTGAATGCATTCATATGCATATTTTTGGTTTTATTACACCCTATGGAGGTCTTAATAATAAGTACTAGCTACTGTAGGTGCCGAGTATTTAGACTTTTAACTTTTTCTTAGTTTGCTCAAGGATGTTTTAATACCAAAACATGCCGGTATTGCATTTTACAGCACTTTTTCGACACGTTGATAGTGCCATTATGAACATTGTATAAATTATGCACCTGTGATAGAGTTGGGTGTGGTCAAGCGTGAGGTTGTTCACCCAGAACGCCAGCATTGGTGCGCTTGAAGCGTGGTTCCGAATGTCTGGTTTTTCCACACTTGGTTTCCTAAAAATATTTTTAACAAACCATCACGAGTGAATGGTCTTCCTCACTGGATATAAACTCAGTAGCTTTAGAAGTTAGATTAGTTTACACTTGTAAGCAGACAGACATTGTACTAACCCGAAATGTTCTGTAAATAAATGTAATAAAGACAATGGAAGTCCGAAAATCTTTCTTAATATAAATGACCAAGCATTGTCTACCACATCCATACACTGGTTTAGTTTGTCTGCTCGGTCGTGCAGTGAACAGAGTTTTTAATCTCTTACCTAAAAGGCCCAGGTTTAATCTACAGCCGGGGAGGTGTTATATTAAATAACGTCTTCTTTAAAAGGTGCTGTTATATATATATTTTAATTTACACTTTGAAGGTCAATAAAACGTTGTTAATATGAAAACTACCATTATTTTAGTTCATTCTCATTAATTTTAGGCCATCAACCAATTATCATCTCGGTAAAAATTGGTGACAATTTTGAAGTATATTACATGAATTAAATGTCAACATAACCGATTAGTAAATACCGTTTTATAATTGGTTAATCGCCTAAAATTGATGTCTATCATTAATGTCATGACATTTCCGAGCACCCTGTATTTTTAAAGAATATTATATTTGTAGGTTTAGATACTATATTTGACTATTTTAAAAATGGAGTTGGTCGCAATTTAGCATCAAATTCACCAGCCATAGAAATAGAAGATGAACAAGATAGTTACGGAAAATTCCACGATGCTGGATGGGACTCCTTCTGTGCTGGTTATGTTTTTATTAGGTTAGCACATTTAAATATCTACCAAAAATACCCCACATCAAAACGATTTGTCAGCAGTGAGCATATAGGCGGATTAGTGCAATTCAAAAATCGAATTAACCTTATTAGATGTTCTGTTTCGTCCATTGTAAGTAAATTTCGGTGTTAATCAAAAAATTGGCCAAAATTATGGAATTTTTAATTTTATTAGTGACACTAAAGCATTGTGTAAAAAAATCCTAATTTCGAAACAAAAATGAATTTCTTCACTAACACTAATTCGTTTTTAAATTTCTTAAATCGACCATTATACCGAGTGACAACGAAATCACGACCAAGCATTTTATTTTCTTGAATAAAAACAAACTCCTTTCAAATTTTAGAATGATATTTTGTGATATCTAATGCCCATTTTGGTGGCTATTACTTGCGGTTTATTTGGAACGGGCGTAAATTTGATATTAGATTTGAAATGTAACAGCCATATATTTTTTAAGATTTAAATTCTACAAGCCATTCTAATACTAATTTTTTTGAATATTTGTTGCCTATCTTTGTTGGTTTTTGGGACAATTTGGTATTAAAAATGTTTAGAATCAACACACATTATCCAGTAATATGGAAAAAACAAATGATTATTATAAAAATGTAATTTAAACAAAATATTATTTGGCTTTTCTCCAGAATAAAATTAAAAAGTTTATTTAACATGTTAAGAAAATTAAAATTTTTATACATTATGAAGAACTATTCTGCTTTTACACAATATCATAAAAGTTATGATAACTTTAAAAGAAATAAAATAATGAAATATTTAATATTAAGTTACTTACAATACAAAGGTTTCAATTTATAAATTGAACGAAATTTTGAATTTAAAACGCGTTTTTTTTCTCAGTGTATTTGAAGAGATATTTTAAAACAAACGACACATTACCATTGCCACTTTTTCTGTTCCAAAGTGACCGCCAAAGAGTTGGACACATATGGGATTTTGTTTTTTTTGAAAATATTAAATAACTTTTTTTGGCAATCACCTCTGCTTATCGAGTAACCAAAAAATCAATAATGCGGCTCATTGACCTCCGTTGGGAGATAATTAATAAATCAAGAGAGAGAGAAATCAATAAAAATTAAAATAAAATATCAAAAGGTGAGGTTACTTGGCTTGATATCTAAAAAAGTTATTTGAAAACGATGTTTAGAATTTAATTTTAGGCCGAAGTACAAAATTTGAAATAAATATAAAAAGAAAAAAGATTTTTTCCAAAAAAAAATTGGTTAATTTACGAATCTTATTTTTTTAAACTATAAAGTAACGAACTAATTTAATTTATTATGACTTTTTTTTCTTTCACATTTAAAACCAGGAAATTAAAAAACTTAGATTTGGTAAGTACTCTAAGTGTGTCCAACTGTTTTTTTAAGAGCTATATTGTAATTTAAAAATCTAAATAAGATAGATTATTTTATTATTGTGTTTATTATTTGTTTTAAAGCCTACTTATGTTGCAAATCAATTTGGTATAAAATGTGCAATATCATTTTAGTATCAGTAAAAGTTTAAATTATTGGGTTTGTGACTCAACTTTAATTGAATTATAAGAAGATAACTGCTTTACAAAACTGTACATGTTAAATAATATTTTATAAAAATATTTTTTTATTATGGCTTACTACATTTTGATTGTAATATAGTAGCCGTATATGAGCTGGATGTAATTATTGATTTTTTGGTTACTCGATAAGCAGAGGTGATTGCCAAAAAAAGTTTTTTAATATTTTCAAAAATAATTTTTTCCCATATGTGTCCAACTCTTTGGCGGTCACTGTATAAAATGATGTCACTAAATTGAAGATCCGACTTTTTGTCTTTCATCAATTTTAGGCGAAGAACCAATTCTAAAACGGTATTTACCAATCGGCTATGTGGACGTTTAAACAATGTATTATACGTCAAAGTTGTCACCAATTATTACCGCGGTTATAATTGGTTGAACGCCTAAAATTGATGTTTGAGCTACCCCATTCAACTTTGTTTTTTAAATAGGCAAAATATTTGGTTTTAAACCTAATAAACTCGTATTTTAATTATAAATCCAACGATATATCACACTTTACATTTATGCGACGTTTCGAACCAAACAAATTTGCATTGAAAGTAATGTAACCAAACGCGTACGCGCTACGCCTGCATGTGGAAGGTTACATTACTTTCAATTCATCAGGCGTAGGGTGTAGGGCGTTCATACGTCTCATGTGTAACGGGACCAAAAAATCAACAATTGCAGAAAATAACGGTTACTACTTTAGACAAAAAGACAAAAACATTATTTAATCGTTTGTGTATTTAAATCCACATTAAATAGATAAAGTTAGGGTTGATTATTTGTTATTGAAATTTATCTTTTATTTAACGTTAAAAAAGTTTGTTAGTTATTATATAAGCAGTTGAAAGTCGCTCTCTCCTCTAGGTAAGTTTCGGCATTGTTTTTTTACTAAAAAATAAAGTAGGTATTTTAAAAATTTCACAATATCAGAAAAGTGTATACACACGTTTATTGGGGAAAGTGTCATTATTGAGTTGAACCAAAAATAGTTTATCTATTTTTTTAATACAAAATCGTGAACTTACTTCATATGGTGTAATCTAATTCCCTATAGACACCTATTGTATTAATTATTTCAAATTGATTCTCTTGGCGTCTATGACGTCATTGATCTTGTAAAATAAATTATTTAGTCGTCATCCACTGACGGATAAAAATACTTGCACTACCAAAATAGCTCATTCCAGCTGACTCCATTTAATTCAGTAAATTTTCGTGGTTATTTTAAAGCACTTTAATTACAACATGGGTTTTAAGAGTACTTTATCTTTTGTATAAAGTAAATTTCTTTTAAAAACTCAATTTAATCGTTGAATTTAAAAATAATAAAAATTGGAATGCATATTTAAAGAAAAAAATTGCAATTGCAAGAATCCAATTTTAAATGTTTTTGTCTTAGGTGGTTTGTAAAATGAGCGATTCAATTATTAAATTAGATTTATTATAGATACATTATTAATGTGATTTTAAACAGGTATGGCTCATTATCCACGCCATTACCCTCATCCATTACCCACGGCCATCATAAGGTGTTTTAAATGTGCATAAATACGATAATTTGTATATGTATATGTCAAAAACCTCGATTTCAAAATGCCGTTTAAAAAAATCAAAATTTTTGGTGTATTTGGGACACACTGTATATTGTAAAATTTAAAAACTAGTCCGAAAAGGTTTTTTTTTACACAACACTGAATTGAGTGCGCCCAGTAACCTTAAAGTATGACACACAAAGAGAAAATAGAGCAAGTTGAGTTTGTTGGAGAATATGACTTAAATGAGCATATACACGGTCAGTCATGCCTTCGAACCAGAACTGACGGCGCGTTTCTACGCAAATAGTTGACACGCCTCACCGTGATTGTGCTTATTAAGACTATCGTATTTTTCGTTCTTAACATACAGGGTGTTTAACCTAAAAAAAACTGAAACATTTTGTAAACACATTATAGAAGAAATTATTAGGCTAAGTGTAAACCTTATTTAAATAATTATTTATTGTTGTTGCTACGTTATTTCAAATAAAAAATTAAAACCTAATTTTTAAAAGAAGAACTTTCCGCAATGCTTCTTTAATGGTCAAAAATATAATTGCAATATAGTGGTTTTTATTTTGCTTTCTTTTAAAGTAAACAATATACAAAAAATACTAGGAGACATAAAAGCTGTATTTTTATTTGCGTAATCTGAAGAAAGCAGAAAAAATATTATATACACACCGTCAGTGGCGTACCGATTTTTTGTTAGAAGTATTCCATTAGTTGCCGCTTGGGGCGCTACTGGACTTATTAAAAATGTTATTAATTAAGTGATAAATTACATCTTTAATACCATAGATAACATTGCAGAAAAGAAGTTAAAGTATATTTAGGACATTTGAAAAAAAAATACAAGTATAACACCTGTATCTTGAGAACGAGGAATTTGCGGAACCATGTTTATATAATTATTTATTTTTATATTTTCAATAGTAGAATCTACCCTTAAATTTATTTTTACTAAATTCTGTAACACCAAGTAAATCCGTTGCCGTAACTTTGCCCCTGACATTATGTAAGAGAAACATCATCAAATCAGTCTCTTACCCACAAGTGGTTTATTTTTTTGCGAAAGCAATAAGAAAAAAACAATATTTTAAATAAAAATTCCATAATTTTGGCTAAATAATAAAATATTTCATTAGGTGTTGAAATGTTTATAATTCCGCATCATTTTTTAACGGCATTAAAAATCAAATACATAGGAATGCATCACAAATATAACGATAACGGGAACATTTAAGTGTAAAGGGCACAAATAGAATTCAATAAAACCAAACATAAATTTGTTGATTTAAATATGAACTTTAGGTAATTACTATGGTGACCCAAGTCACCATAGTAATTACTTACAGACCGCACGCATCGTTGATTTTAATGAAATTTGGTATACGGGGGTTTTTGGGTCGCTGATTATGAATCTAATCGAACACGTTTTGTTTTTTGAGATATATATAAAGAAGGGTGAATATAGTAAAAATAAGGTAAATTTACTTTTAAAGTTTGATGATGTATATCTCAAATACAAAACGTGTCCGACTATTTTTTTAGATTCGTGATCGCGCCCCAAATAATTTCTGTATACCAAATTGCATTAAAATCGGCGATGCGTCCGGTTTGTAAATAATTACCGAACTTTATTTTCGTTCTTATTTATGTTTTAAGTTTGTTGTACAACGTGGTTAAAATCATTGTGTGGTTAGCATATAGGGGGAAGGAGCTTTAGGTCCTCACTGTATTATATTATTGTATTTTTATTTAGATCGGCGTCACCTTGTGTATTTAAAAAAATATTTAACTTTTTTGGTGGCGATGCCAAAAAATCGATGTAAATCTTTTGGAGACGTCAAAATGACGTGCACTACTGGCGTTTTAAAAATTCGCACTTAACTGTGCAGTCGCACGATAAAAACTTAATAACATCATAACAAATAATTTCTGTTAACTGTATTATTTTTAAATTTAAAAACTACCCATGTAAAACTAAGATGCAAGTTAATAAAGAAAGTTACTAACATTAAAGTGCGTTGGATATAAACGTAATTAGAATAGAATAGAATAGAAAACTACTTTATTTCAAATTACATTATTTATACACATTGTACAAACAACAAAAAATGAAATGACGTCAACAAAAAGAAAAATACAATAGTCAAGTTACAAAAATTAATAATATACCAATACACCAATACTATATAATACATAAAACTATATTATGTTCCCTCATATCTACATATCTAAAAATCCTTAATGCTGTATGGCTCTAAGTCTAAAAGAAGTTTTTTTAACTTTTTTTAAATAATCTTTGGTTTTTAGTATTTTTTATATTATTATCTAATTTATTATACAATTTAATACCCATATAATAAGGGCTTTTTTCAAAGATGGTTAATCGATGGATTGGATAATTTAGATCTCTTGTTCGGGTATTATAATTATGGTTACTTTCCATGTAGAGAGAGTCTTTATTTTGATGAAAAACAAAATTACTTCAAATATGTACAAACCAAACACGGTTAATATGCCTTTTGATTTAAAAACTCCCCTACAGGATTGTAAATAGGACATTCTATATAGAATTCTTAATACACGTTTCTGTATTACAAAAATTTTTTGTACATGTGATTTTGCTGCCCAAAACATAATACCAAATCTAGCTAATGATTCAAAATTCGCAAAATACAGAGTCCTCAATGCAGTTTCATCTAGATATTTCGATACTATTCGTAGACAATAACATATTTTATTTAGTTTAATACTAAGGTGTTCTATATGGGCTGACCAATCTAAAAACTCATCTATGTGAATGCCAAGAAATTTTGTCTTATTTTGTATAGAACACTCATGATCGTTTATGTGAATGACATTTGGCTTTTCTTTTCTGTTTAATTTTGTCTTGAATAGCACCATGTTCGTTTTACTTTCATTAAGAATTAACTTATTGTTTTCAAACCAATTCTTGCTCTTTAAAAACATCTTTCCTGCATTTTCTACTATTTCAAAAAATCTTTACCAGCAGCTAGTAAATTAGTGTCATCAGCATATGCTGTAATACACGAACTTTCAGTATTTAGAATTTCAAGATTTAAATCATTAACAAAAATAATAAACAAGATTGGTCCAAGTATACTCCCCTGCGGAATGCCTACTGTATTTTGTGATATTCTGGATTTATAATTACCAGAGTAATATCATCTGTTATACAGGGTGTTATGGAAATACTTTAATATATTGAAATGGGTGACTCCTGGGACAGTGTAGAGACACACTGAGTACTTTTTTGTTTAATTCAAACTTTTTTACAATTTGTAAAATACCTTCTTTTCACCTATCTGCTACGTCCCTGGTTACGTAAAGACTATAAACACAGACAGTAGACCTATTTGTTTGCGATGTTGCCAAACGTCCTATTTTATACCCAATAAACGATATAAATACATAATAGAATAAAAAGGTAAAATGTTATTATATTCTATTTTTTTATAAATTTACTTTAAAAAATTATTAAAAGCCTTATATCAAAATAAATTGTAACAAAAAATATTTAAATAAAGGTCGATTTACCTTCAATACGGAATATGTTCTAAATTTTGATTCCAAACATGCATTTATTTTCCGCTGCATACTGTTTCTCACACGCGCAAAAATGTTTTCATTGTTTCTTATTTGCTGAGCCGCTAGTTCCACACGATTTCGCAACTGTTCTAAACTGTTAATGGGTTCACTATAAACAAACTCTTTCATAGTTCCCCGGCTTGCCGAGCATTTTGCCTAGCTTCCCATAACACAAAACCATGTCAGTCAACTCGATTGAATTTCGTTGCATTTTACGTAAATTAAAACAAAATGCAAAACTTAATAAACGCACAATTTGGTAAATTCTTCGCAATATTATTTAAAACGCAAACCAGGGCAAGCGAATTTCGTCTTTCTGTAACCTTGCATAGCATAAGGAAGCCTTCTTATTGGTCAGTTAAATCATGCCGGCTTCCTTGACAACAACAACGCGAATTTGCGATGTTCAGCTGTACAATTGTACTACATCTAGTACATTTAGTATATTTAGTTTTTTTTTATGTTTATGGCAGTCCATGTTAGTAGCACAAAAGCTAAGTACTAAGTACCGTGGGTGCCAGATTTTTAGATGTTAAACCCATTTAACGACTGAATAATGTTATCCAGAGGGCACCACCATTTTATCGTAGATTTCAAAGCACACAATAGAGGACAATAATATACCGGCATAAAAAAAAAGTTAACCAATTTTTATTATCTACTTATGAGCGGCGTAGGCGTTACATTAAATAATAACCTTAAATAACATTTAGAGCTACAACAGCTTTTAGAAGGCTAGGATTTTTTCTTGGCTGGAAAGTACTTTTATTTTCACTTTGAGTACACTCTTTTACACTTTCACCATAAACTTCCCTTCTCTTTCCGTAACACCAATGAGATGTACAGTAATATTGCAACACAAAGTAATTGTTTCATGACATTTTGTAACCGTACATCTGAAGAAGCCCCAAAAATGTCCCACTTCGGTTCCTTTATCCCTAAGGTATGTTAAATATGCCGTCTACTTTTTATACCCACGGTAATAAGTTCCTAGACATCAAGCTTTTTATGAATTATCAAAAAAGAAAAAAACAAACCCTGCATTTTGTATTAAAAAATTTTGATTAAAAAACCTCACTAAATTGAAAGCACCTTAGTTTAACCAAAAGAATTCGCTGTAAGTATATTTTATCGCCCATAACCAGAACAACATGAGACAAAGAAAACGGTTTAAAAAGAATTGAACTTACAAGTTTCAGTAAATTGATAAACCCAGTTACGTGCAAATTGCAAAAATGTTAGAATAGAAATTGCATTCTTGATAAATTTCTTGCAAAAAACATCTAACCTGTAAAAACGACCTGTGCTTGTGGCGCTGATCACGGATCTGAAAAAATTTTTAGTCAGATTTCGTTTGTTTCCGAGATATCCATCATTAAAGTTGGCATTTGAACTAACCTCGTTTTCCTTTATTCGCCTTCTCTTGTTTACAATTCTTGATTTTAAGTTAAAGTGGAGACGACAATATTTGATTTTAACCTTTTAAAACTCTCATTCTTCTACGTATTTTACACTTTTTTTGAATTAAAATTGCATAGCTTCGCTTTCAATCGTTTTTAATCGTAGCAGAATATGGTGGAGGCGGTGGAGCAGTGAATGCACGGTTGCAACGTTTTTAAAGGGACCCTTCCCAATTTATTTGATAAAAGGTGTAAAAACATAGAAACACGGGGTTTTAAAAGGTGAAAATCAAATATTGTGGCCCACTTTAGCTTTAAATCAAGAATTGTGTGCAAAAAGAGGGGTGAATAATGGTGAAAATAAGGTTAGTTTAAATGCCAACTTTGATGATGATTATCTCTGAAACCAAACATTTCCGACTAAAATTTCGTTCAGATTCGTGATCAGCGCCCCAAAAAACCCAACATACCAAATTTGGTTAAAATCGGAGTTGCGGACACTTTCTGTACAATTACCGTAGTTTTTTTGTACATTTGTCTCATAGGGAATAATCTTTTGTACTCTTTTCTCGTGTGAACCAAGATCGTTTGACTAGGTAAGGTTGCCTCGTAAGCCTTGCAACATGGCGGACCATACGTCACATATGTATTTTGCTCATTATTTAATGAAGTTTTTAACAGTGTAGTTTGTGTTTTTGTCAATATTAAAGAAATACTTTTAAATACTGTTAATTCCAGTTGTTACCGTAACTTCTTTATTTCCTATTAATAAATTATTTAACAATGATTATTCTTTGTTTGCTATGTTGGCGCCAAGGAACCAGCAGTGCGGTACATATGTGACGTAATGAGGCAACCTTACCTAGTCAAACGATCTTGTGTAAACCACCTGTCGTCTGTCAACTCTTAATTTTGATGAAAGAAAAGCGAAATGTAACAAAAACTTTATTTAAAAACGCAGTAAAATTTGTTTTAATAGTGTTTTGCAATAAAAATACCGTTTTGTGTATTTTAATTCAATTCTTTGTGCGCATACGTGTCGCGTCGCAGTGTTTAAAAAGTTTGTAAAGTAATTAACCACCTAAAAAGTGTACTTGATTTGTGGAAAAAGTAATCTTTACATTCATTATACGCTCAAACAACCTAGTAGCGTAATAAAGGATAATTTGTGTAATCATGTAAGTTTTTCGTTTGATCGAATTGAAACAGCAAAACCCATAGATAAACTGGTAAAGAACAAAATAAATTTGGCAACTTTTCTCAAGCTTGTTGACTTAACCACGTGTTATAACTGCTTTCAGCTGTTTTTGACAGCGACAGAAGGTAAACATATGTATTTAAAGGGATTTAAAGAGCTGGTCAGTAGCGGGTTTGCTTTTTAATCGTAAAATTTTGGGGTTCATTATCACTGTTATTTATGGTGGTCCGCCATTTTTAATAATTTTTATTCAATTTATTTTTACACAAGGATTTTGGGGTTTAAATATATTAAAGTATTTCCATAACACCCTGTATATTATTTCCAGTGTTTACTTTCCTTCAGCCTTATTGTATGCGTCGATTTTTACTGAATTTATTTTGTTTATTCCACAGAATCTGGATGGACCCGATCCAAATTCCACTAGGCCTCCTTACTTAGTGATTGAATCTATTAAAAATAAACCGGTCAGCATACCACAGGTAAGATTTTTTTGTTTTATTTTTGGCAAAATTGTAATGCTTTTGTCTGTAGTCTAAATGGGTATGTGTGCGTAAATATCAATTATATAAGGAAGCTCAGAAACAGCTGCAAAAGTCATGTCCATTATTCGTGTAGATCCCGCAGAATGTGCCGCTAAAAATATACATTTCGAAGGTCTTTTCTAAATTATATTTACGATTTTGCATATCACAATAGTTATAAAACGAATGGAGATGATTTGTAAAATTTGGCACGGGTGAAAAAATAACGGTAAATTCTTGCCAGCATTTCAGTCATTCCTTTGATTTTTTTCTGATAATACGTTATTTTATTGAAAGAAGTATTTTTTGTCAAACATGAAAGTCTTTTTGACAGGTAATGGGTGGCGCAAAATTTTTTTATCAAAAACTGCGTTTTGATTTGGAGCTCCTTATTAAATTTATTATTATTTTTTTATCTTTGGATCAAATTACGAAGGCTAAAAGCCTAAATACTAACGTACCGTGGTTGTCTTAAGCGATTAAGCGAATTAAAATATAATGGACAGAAATTCCGGTCCAACACGATTTCTGAATCTGACTTCTATACATTAAATGTTAGGTTTTTCTACGCCAAAACCAAGAAAAATATACGTTTCTTTAATTACATTTTTATTTTGTAGAAATTGAACAATTTTCCAAGTATTTGGCAAAAACATGACTAATTTTTATACAGGGTGTAATTTAGTTGATGACTAAAAATATGGAATATAATTCTATTGGCTTCTTTTACGAAGAAAAGTTCATTTGAACATAAAATATGCCCTAAACCTCTTAACTTTTAAGATCGAGGGTGTTAAAATTTTAAGACAAATATCGATTTCTTACAATAAGTTCAAAACTGTTTCAGATATTTTCATGAACCAACCATGCACCAATAGGTATTTTTTAGTGTTTTTTTTTCAATTATTTCTACCAGTGCCGTTCGAAACGCGATGTACACTGAAGATTTTTCCAAAAGTATATAGATGGCATTGCTTTTTTGAAACATAAAAAGCGTTTTCACGCATTGATTTGTAGTATAGCAAAATCATTTTAAAACCAGTTGCTGGTGCCCTATTTTTAGTTTTTTTTTTTTTGTGCGAAAACGGTGCGTCGGAGAATAAAAGTCAAGAGGTCAAATTTGTTGCAAAATAAATAATGATTTAATAATAATACTAATAATAATAAGCTTTATTGTCATTAAAAATATTTAGATATCTTTGCAGAAAAAGCAAAACAAAAAATATATATATATATATATATATATATATATATATATATATATATATATATATATATATATATATATATATATATATATATAACCAGAACATAGACAGATACACCCACATATATATAATAGTAAAAAAAAAATACCTTTTATGGCAACGTATCCTGGAATGTGGTATAAGTAGCTCAATGCAGTAGTTATTTATAAAAGTATATAAAGAGTTTCCATTATAATTACACCAAAATTTTTTATACAGGGTGATTCAAAAATCGATCACGAAACTTAAGGGGTGATTCTACTTGACAAAATAAGGGTAGAGCTACATATATTTTTTTTCAAAATGTCATTCGGTTTCGAGTTACAAGCCGTCAAAGTTCAATTTTTATTTTGGTTTTTTAGCCATATTGCATTTATTTTTTAACCAATCCAGTTGATATTTGGCACACAAATCGAGCTTTGCAAATTCTAAAATTTTAAGACAAAAATCCTTTTTTAAATACCGTCAGAGGGCACTTTACCTAAAACTTAAAATTTATTTACATCATAACTTTTTATTTTGACAGATATTGCAAAGCTGGGGGCGCCATTTTATAGACAACCAAAAACTTAAAAAATAAGGTACTCTTTATTAAAGTCGATAAACCTCACCGTGTAGGCACCAATAGACATCAAAGTTTTCATCAATTTCAATCGAATTACCTACATACATACAGGGTGTCCAGTAACTCAACCGACAAACGTAACCAAACGATTCTACAACAAAAATAAGAAAAAACTTCATATAAACATATGTCCTAAACGTCTTAGTTTTTGAACTACGGGGTGTTAAGAATTAAAAAAAAGTTTTTTTATATTTATTTGTTTCTTTTTTATGCCTAAAAGGTAATAGATGAAAAAGTATTAAGCTTTTATACAAGGTGTCCCGTATCGTTATGTTCAAATTTTGGGAACGTAAAGTACACTTCTTTTCAAGTAAAAAACGCAAAACTTGTATATCCATTTTTATTTATTTCAAAGTTACACGCCCATGAATGTTATTTGAAGATAATACTAAGATAATACTAAAAGTAAATAAAGAATACTAAAAGTAAGTTCTGTAATGAGGAATGCGTCTATTTGCAAACCGATATCGATATTCGATAACTGCTTGACGAGCACTGCCGTTACAGTAGCCATATACAAAATGCATGTCTGCGTACTCTTGAGAAGAAAATCGGTAGGGCATTTTGATAAAGAAAACGTCACTCACTTGTATGTCAATAATTCTTAGTTGCTGTTTTGACGCCTGCTTGATTCGTATGAATTGTACGATTACTAATGAAGTGCACGCAAAGATATGTTCCGAAAATAACTGCCTTCTTTATTTACTTTTAGTATTATCTTCAAATAACATTCATGGGCGTGTAACTTTGAAATAAATAAAAATGGATATACAAGTTTTGCGTTTTTTTTACTTGAAAAGAAGTGTACTTTACGTTCCCAAAATTTGAACATAACGATACGGGACACCTTGTATAGAACCGTTTATTCTACCCTTCTTGGTTATAGTTAAAAGTGGGTGGCAAAATATAAATGAAAACCCTGTATACTGTAGAAGGAACCACCTGCAGTGCCTTACGTTTTCCACCAGCAAATGACTATTACCATTTATTAAACTTTATTGTAGTACTATGACTGTGTTAATATTTAACTTAATAATAGTAGGGGAGGTAGCGCTTTGTTTTTCATACCAATTTTATACCGAATGAATTTTATTTGTAGCAGTAAAATAGTGTTAGATAGTCAGCAAAATGAGCGTCAGTCGCCGCTCCTGCGGTCGAGTCAACGGTGGCAGCATATGAAAGTCGTTAGAAAAAAGTGACAGAAAGTAATTTTAAACCTTATCAATATTTGTGAGACAGTTTTATAATGAGGTTTTTATGGCTTCAAATTCTATTATTTGCTAAAAATGATATATTTCTATTTCTAATCCCAAAAAGTAATAAAGGTATTTTTATAATTCTTGACTTTGACAAATAAGCACCTGTGACCTGTGGCAGCCAGGTTTTTTCAGGTGAAACTATTCTTATAGTATAATGCAGGTTTTAATTAATTGCATTAGAACCGCAGAAAATAAACCCAGCAACCCTATATCACCGAATTCCTTGTGACAATCTCTATCCATTGATATAAAAATACACAGAATATTCCATTTAAAAATACGTGACTGGTGCTGTAACTCTTTTTGTTTTTGGTTCAAATGTTCAAAACGAACAAAAAAATACACGAAGTGGCTATAGTCGTTTTTTAAAAAGTTCAAAAATAAGGCCCTGTTTACTTTAAAATTGTGGCTACAGTGTCTAATTTAACCATAAATTGTCACTTTACATATAGGAATTATAAAAAATTCTTAAAAATTTCGGTAAACCGTTCAATTATTTTTAAAAACCTACGAAAATAGGCCATAAACACGTTTAAGAAAAATACGAATTTTGGAGCAGCATATTTCTGGCGCTGACTGACGGTCTTTCCCCCATTAAAAGTCCAGCTGACGGTTTTTTTTTAATTATTTTGGCAATATAAATAATCAACTGTATAAATTTCATGATGTATAAAATGAGTTTGTGATTAAATTTTTTTGATATCTTTATATACGTGACTGACGTATGATCCACCATCTTCAATACAGCTGACTATTATTTTTTAGTTTAAAATCATCTAAAGAACTGGGTAAAAATTTTTGACACGGTATAAAATTACTTTTTGGAAATAAAAATCCGACTTTTAGATGCTACCATCGTTGAAACCGCCGCTACTTAGGCAGCTGACGCTCGTCGCTGTTAAATAAATTAAATAAAAATATAAGAAAACAACAGTAACTTATGAAATTTTCAGCTGGTATAAAATGACTTTTCAAATCTAGCGCCACCTTCCCTACTATAAGTTTTTCAATTCTTGCTTAGTGAAAATTGGCAAGCCAAACAAATTCAACCAAATAAATAAAATACTGGTAAACAGATCAAAACATCAAATCGTAAGAGCTTCAGTTTAATATCACCAAATTTATTTAATGTAGTCTTTGGAATATATTTTAATGTTGGAACTTTCTCACAGAAATACGTGGGTTGCTAAAAAAAGTCTTGTTATACTTATTGGTGTTTTAAGACGTACTTTACCAAGGTTAATGCAGAAATTTATACAGGGTGGGTCAGATCTCTAACAAAATTCATTTAAATTTCTTTTTACCTATGTAGTTACTCTTTTAAACTATTCTATACTGTATGTTACTCTCTTAGTATTATTTACCTATTCTTTGGGTTTTGTCTTGTTTTTTTGGTCAAATATTACCTAACAATGTTTTTAACTTCTAGGTTACTTCACTCTTAAGCCCTTTTGGTTTTATAGAAGTACGAAAGCTGCCGTACCAAAGAACTAGAGCTTTAATAGCAGTCGATAATTATGGCAAGTAAGAAACATTTTTAAAAAATTTTATTTAATTTTGTATAAACATGTTATGCATGTATGTAGAAATGCTCAACAGGTCACAAATCTTACCACCCCCTTTTATATATAAAAAAGGGTGGTCAGAGGTCTAACCTCTGGCGCGATACAGTTGTCCCTCTCCACCAAGGCTAGCTCTACTGTTTTACTAAATATAAGAGTTAGGTTGAATACTGAATTTCGGGATTCGAATATAAACACGAATACCGTCAAAAAATAAGTATTCGAATACTGAAGATTCGAATACCTACAAAAAAGTATTGGAATACCCGGTATTCATAAATACCAAGGTTCGGTATTCAAGAATACTAAAGGGTAAAAGTGGTCATCCTATTAAAAAGATAACTCTTATATTCACCATTGAGTATTCGAATACTGACAATCACAATATTCGAATACTTCAAATCCCAGTATTTGAATACCGGGCATGATAGTATTCGAATGCTATTATTCAAAAACGGTATTCTGAATACAAAATACTAAATAGTGACAAAAGTATTCTGCGAAATGCTAAATACCAAACACACAAATGTATTCGAATGTTATTCGAATACCAGCCCAATGTATTCATATGATTAAGAATACCCAGAATTCAAATACTACCTAACTCTTCTAAATATTACTTAATTTGATAAGTGTTCAGAGTTAATTTATATTAAGGAGGTTTATGACATAGCTATATTGACGACCGTTTGTTTGACGTTAGGTGGTACCTTTTCAGCCATGTTATTAAATGAAATAATTGTCAACACCAGTGCCGAAGTAAATCAGTTATTGGTATTATTAGGACATCTATTTACACGACACTTTTAATTATTAAACTTTAAATGACAAACACTTTTTTCCACCAATATAATTTTTAAAACAACGCTAAACGAAAAGCACATATTTTAGACGCCAATCATTACCTGACAAAATATAGTAACTTTACCCAGTCTTGCCTTGTTTTATCCCTGTTATATCCCCTTTCTCGCGTCCCCGACCTAGAGCCATCTAGGCCAATCTCGGGAACGGTAAAAGATACAGGGTTGGTTGGGGCAAAGTTGCGCATTTTCATGCTTAACAATATTCTGTTTTAAAACTTAATAATTTGCAGCCATTCCGAAATTATCCGGAAATACCGAAATTTTGCGAAACAGTTTTTTTTTCTTACTTTATTTAATGAGATATTTTAAAACAAATTTGATTTTGATAAAATTTGGCAATGTTATTAACAGCTGTAAGCCTATTTAGCACCAACTTGATTAGACTTATTGTCCATTTAAAAGTCCAGTGCTGGGTCCAGTGACACTTGACCAAATATTTCTAAAAAAACAATCTACATCACTGCCTTTGGTTCAATATTTATATTTTCCAATATTTTGCTTAGTTCTCGAGAAAAAAATAATATTTGCATAATTGCTTACCCTAGACCACACAAGAATTTTTTTCTTTTTTCTTTTTTTTTTTATGATATTTATTTAAAATTATGTAACAACACCAACAAATACCAAATTTAATAAAAATAACATCTTATCCAACAAATTTTACTTAAAAAAGTGTTTTTAAAAATATTTCATATGTTTCTTGAGCGGTAAAGGGATAGCAATTCAGTGGGTTCTATTTTTGTTCTCGAATACAAAGCAATATACAAAAAGAAATAGTATAAAAGTTTATTTTTATTTGCCTAGTTTAAATAAAACATAAAAATAAACACAAAAGTCAGTGGCGTAGATTTTTTTAATGAGATATATTCGTTTAAGTGTGGACTGGTTATGGATGAGGTTTACAACAGAACGAAATGATAAAAAACTAATTTAAAAAAAATCCTGATAAATTAAAAATATATGTATGATTTACGAGCAGAAAATGTTGTTTTTTTATACAGTGTGCTTAAAAACTTAAAAAGATGATTTTTCTCCAAGAGTAAACTACCTTAATTATCATTTTTAAGCAAAATTTTATTTAGAAAATATATTTAGAATAGCATTTTAAAAGGCTTTTTTTATTTCACAGGGGTATCAAAAAGTTTTAATAAACTAGTTTTGCTTTTTTCAAAAATGAATTATTTTTATAGACTAAAAAACTGTCATAATTTGCTTTTTAAACACCTGCTTCCCCACAAATTTATATACTACATAATTCTTGAGCTGTAAACAAATGTGATCAAGGCATTTCGCCAAATTATTGCCAAAGTTCAATAATATTTTGTATTACACTACTGGAAAACATTTAGGGATAAAAAACTCCAAATTTTTGACGTTTTTCAAGTGGCTGTATTTCGCTTAAAAATGATTGTACTAAATTTAAAAAAACATTTAAAGGCTTGAAGTCTATAGTTTTAACGGCAACTTGTACCGCGCAATCCTAATGACTACCAAAAAGATTTTTTTTCTAATTGTTCATATATATTTTTTTTGGTGTAATTGCGAGTATTTAATTATTGTGAGTCAGGTGTTTCCGTTAATACCCAACTTATACCTATTAGGGGTAGCATTGCCGTGTTGTGTGAAGAGTTTATGTAAGAGAAAAAGGTACTAGTACTGGTTTTTAGTGGATGGCCATCGATTAAATGTTAATAATAAAAAACTAAAAAGAGTAAAATGAAAATTAAAAAAAAAATTAACCAACTTCAAAAGATAAATAAAACTCAGTGAAAATTTAAAAATAATTTAAAAAAAAATAGAAAAATGAATCCGGGTAATACCATTTTGCTTACTAAATGTTAATAACTAAATACACAAAAGATATTTATACTTTAATACCATATAGTATTACCCGACTTAATTTTTATAAATCTTTTTTATTTATTATTTTTAAATTTTTAGTGATTTTTATTTATCTTTTTGAAGTCGGTCTAGTTTTTTTTAATATTTATTTTACTCCAATTAGAAAACACCATGTGGTATAAATGAACTCCGTATAAAACTGGATTCATTAAATTTCCCGCTTGTTAGAAAAAGTATTTTTAATGTCGCTTTTGTTCGTAGTATTTGGATTTATTTTGTAAAACCCAGTTATTGTATTTAGAGTAGTGTTAAGGTCTTAGATGTTTTATTTTAATATACCTGGGATAATGGGGTATTTTTGGACCTTGATTTTGGCTGGCAGACAAACGCAATCACGGACGTCTCGGGATATTAATTATATATAAAAAAATATAAAATTTACTTCGCGGAATGCAGCTGTCTTTAATTAATATTAAGCGCTTAAATTCTCTGCTTTGCCAATAATTTTCTATAAAACGTAATTATTTAATTTATTTATGGAACAGCTACTGCTTTTACAAATGTCGCATATACCTTATTGAAATGACACATAACAAATAATTAATACTACCAGACTACATAAGATGATCAGTTAAATTTTTAGGATATCTGCGATTTAAATTAAGAAACACAATGTTGTAACAATGTTAATCAGCTCATAAAAATTGGAATCTAGATCCAAAGAGGCAAAAAATATTTACAAATATGTCCCAATTTTTGGTTTGTGTCTCGGCTAGAAACAAGCATTTTTGAAAACAAGGCATTAAATTTCATTTTGTTATTTAGACCTGCACTGCAGAAACAGCAAAACCGACTCTGCACATCTTTCTTTATTGCAGAATTTTAACCAAAATCCATGACGACAACCATTAAAATGTTTAACACAAGTTGTAGACTGACAAATAATGTTTAATTACATTTAACCAGTAAATAAAAAATATTTTAAAAATACGATACCAAGTGCAACCAACAAAAGCAAACAGCAACTAAAATATAAAAACTAAATGTCATAGTATCCCAAAAGGGTTTAAAAAACATCCGATAGGGGGCTTAATCTGAATTTCTTATTGTGCTTTTTTCCTTTTCGTACGTGAAAACTTTCTTTGCTACCATTGTTAATAAAATAACGCTTAACCAATATATATTTTCTAATTTTACCTCCAAAACCAAAAATTGGACGGCGCCCCTTCAATCCTTTAACCACCCCAAAATTCTTAAATGAGAAGGAAGGTCAAGTGATACATCATTTTAAAGCTTCTAAAACATTAAGTACAAAGTCAATATCCTCATCTACTACAAAATGGCGGTACTTTAATTATTTCCTGAATACCTGATTTTAATGGCAATTACACAAACCGAAATTGATTTTGTAGCCAAAATAATTTTAAAGAGCAAAAAAACTTTAACTTTTTCCTGTTTCTACCTGCAGAAAAATTACGTGATATTTTCACAGACCTCCCCTCCCCTATGGTGAGATTCACCTCGACCCCCTCCCTTAAGTGTATCGCGTAATTTATTGACGCTCCCTATAATGTTAAGGATAATATTATTTTGTGCCCATTCATCAATCAATCAAAATATGCATTGTTTTAGAATAATTTCTTATTATACTCTATTTTTTTGCAAGAGATAGCAATAAAAATGTCTCGGGACGGTTAGAAAGTTGTAAACCATAGGCGCACCAGTCTCTGTGCAAAGAACAGGTAGAAATACACCGAATTGCGTTAAATAAGGATTATAAATTTTATATATATTTTAGTACCTTTCCGTATGTACAACTGAGTGGTTATAAATTGTTAGAGTATTGTTCAAAGTATTACAGTATTGTAAAAATGGCTTCTCCGCAGAAACGCGCATGTCTCGGCTATTTAACTGTAAACGAAAAGCAGATTGTTAAAAACGTATTCGATTATACAGGGTGCGGCAGAATGGACTCCCACATTTGGGTAGCAAATAAAAAGTCTACTATAAAATATGTAGCTAAACTTTTATTATTTTCAAAAAGAGCACACTTTAAGATTTTTTTAACTATGTTTTCAAAATTATATCGTGTAAGTGACGGCCGCGAGACACACATGCGAAGGCGTTCCTAGAAGTTCCGCATCACTTTTATCACCATGTCTTGAGGAATAGCAGCAGTTTCATCTCGGATCGCTGTCTTGATTTAGGAAAGTCAAGAACCAGTTGCCCTTAAGTTAGCAACCCATTTAAAAATTGTTTTCCGGTCTGGAACAGAGGCATTCGGAGGCAGGAAGCGTGTACAAAATGCTCTTTAAGCTGGCTTAAGAAAGACATTCAATCCTGGTTGATGCAGCAAAATATTGAACATCCTACAGATAGTGTTAAACTAGAGTTGTTGCAGCTAGTAAAAAGTGAAGTCGCCACAAATAAAGCTAAGTACACACGTTTTGTAATTGATAAAATAGCTAAGAAACAAAATATAACTGTATATCGGCTGCCACCTTATCACTGCGAACTAAACCCCATAGGACTTATATACGGGTAAACATCTGTTATTCCTTTGTATTTGACCCAAGAGGTTGACGAATATTAGAGCGGAGTCTGCCGGCCTAAAATTATGATGCCTTATCAGTACATTACAGGTAGAATTGAAGAAAAATATTTATACTCGGACTAACACAGAAAGCGAATTGCCATAAAATTAAATGATTTATTACTATCGCTTGCAACGAAACAGGGTATAACAAAGCTGTCATAAATAAAAATGGAATAAAAACGTGATATAATAAAAATTACAAACAAACAAAATCCCTGTAAATATCACAAGAAAACAAACAAAATGGTAAAAGTTATACTATTACTCATGTCCTATAAACAAATCATTAAAGAAGGGAACACCTAACATGAATTTTATAATAGCCAGCCACATAAAATAAAACAAATCAATATAATACAATTTTAAAAACATCTCGTTTTTGTTCAACTGTACTAGGAAATTGAATCCAACAATTTCTTTCATCGCAAAGAGCGTACGAAACTTTATTAATACCTTTAGACACAGTAGTTTGGTGAATACCAATATCACTGCCTACTCCAAGCTGCATTCCAGGATCTGCTGAAATAAGCACTCATAAAAATAGGTCACTTTCATTTTCAAGGGTTAACAAAATTTGATAAATACCTAGACTTCCTAAAAATACCTCCGTTGGCTGGACATGTGATAACGTTCCACCTCTAGTTTCATCATTTCTTTTAAGAAATTTATTAGCTATCAATTCTATTTTTTTCCTATTAAAGCTGCAAATAATATTTTTTATTGGTTAAAGAAAGCACTTTGTGTAAATATATGCATACCTGAATATTTGTCGGTGGATTTTATCACATTCATTATAAATTTTTCTTTGGCGTATCTGCTGCATTGCAGATTCTTTTTACACACTTGTACTCTGACGTGAGTCTGCTAAAACACCAACTTCCTTATGTTGCAGTAAATACTACAAAATTAAAAAAAAAAAGTATTATCTGCTTAACTTCAAGTACCTACTTTAGGTCGAAGTAAATATTCCGCTATGTTCTTTAGGCCGTAGTAAGTTCCAAAAAGTCAAAGTAGATGCTTTTGATATAGCACCTACTTCAGTTTGGAAGTAATTACTTCGAATTAAATGCTTATACTTGGAGTATTAGCACCTACTTCATTTTTATTCATACTACCCAATGATTCAGTAGTGATATTTAAAAAAAATCGGACTTTCATTGTCTTTATTTTTAATTACTCACACAACGCTTCGAGCAGTCCTATCTCTGTCCGTTTTAACAGTTTTTTTACGTATTTTCTATGAACCTTTTAATTTGGTTGAACCTGTTTAGATAAGTTGGGGTAAATCATCATATTTTTCGCTTGGAACTAACCAGAACTAACCAGCACACCTTGTGGTTTACACGGTTCTAGTATAAATTAATTTAATTAATTGACATCCGCCATTTTATCAAGAACCTAGCTATGTGTCGTTGAATAAGATATTCTTTTTTTACTCTACTAAAAATATTTTGGTCCTAATGATGACGTAATATGTTTTGGGAGTTTTATAAAGCATTCAGAATTTAACGCACGCTCCTAAAAAATTATCGTTTTTAAACGGTTTTACTTAACTTGACCTGTTTATTTATTACTTATTTGTAATATATTCTGTTTGGGTCAAATTAACTAATTGGAATTTGACCTCCTTCCTGAAGACCGATCGATATGAAATTTGGTACACGCTCTTAATATTGATGACAATACAATATAATTCATTCTTTATGATTGTAAATGCAGGATGGCCGCCAATACAAAATGGCGGATTACGTATTACTTTCCTTCAACCGCAATATGGGTATCAAATGAAAAGGTTTAGTTGGTAGAATAGAGCTCACTATAAAACAAATTGAAATCCAAGATGGTGGTCGCTGCCACAAAATGGCCAATTGCATATTTTCTATAACTACTTCAATATAAAATCGTTGATTAGTTCTATAGTAAGTCATTAAATAAACTTAATAGAATGAGAAAGATCAACTAACAACAAAACTAAAAACTTGAAAACAAATTATCTAAAAAACAATGGTAAACGGTTTTATTGTAATAAAAGCTAAAAAATAATTCGGTAAGTCTTAGCTACCAGATCGCATCAATCTTCTCATCAGTCTGAGTTATTAATCGGACAAATAATAAAATCGTTGGGCACTTGACATTTCTATCATAATATTTACTTTTGATACGCTACGCCGTCTGATCAATACACCAGATTGCTGAAAAGATTGGTGCGATCTGATAGCTAGTACTTACCAAATTATTTTTTAGCTTTTAGTACAATAGAACCGTTTAACATATTTTTAAACATAATACATAATTTATTACTTTATTTATATTAAACAATTAAGTAGTATTTAAAATTAAAACTTAAAACAGATACATTTAATCGAGGGTTTTTTGTATTCGTTACCAACTATGTTTAAACAAAATTTAAAGGAACATAAAGCATGTGAACATAATTAAATTTACAGGCAGTTATTTAAAGTGTGTTTATTAATTATGTTGTTTCATTAAGCTTCTAACGCTGGGTTTAACATAAAACACACATTTTCGGAGTGTTAATAAACTTTTTTATTGTTTTTTAGCAGTAAATATATATTTTATTTTATTTTTAGTACAGCTTTAACGAGAAAACAGCTTAATTTTTTTCAGAGCTACATTTAAATTAAGACATTCCGATATTTTGTATTTATATAAAGAAAAAGATTAAATATAAATAAAATACTTCTAAATATACAAAGGATACTAGAAAATTATTAAACTTTATTAAAATCTTAGAATAGGAATTAATGATAATAAACAAAATTTTGTTCAATTTCAATCTTAAATACCTTTTTGGTTTTTTGGCCGATTTAAATTATCTTTGGTCCAGTTCTACCTTTGTTCTATCGAGATTAATATTTAATATGAGGATTGCAAAAAGTTTTTATAGGATTGGGTGTTATACAGGGAAGAGCCAAATGTTGCATTTTGACCCAAATTTTCGAACAACCTGTGGAATAATTTAACGTCACAATTTTTTACCAGTGTACTGAATTTTGAGGCTCCATGTTTTCTTAACACTTTCTTTTTTTATATAAATATCAGTGTCTCTATTCTAAAATTAAATGAATATTTTAAAGAAAACAAAGCAATTTAATTATTTAATAACTATGACATATGTAGTATTTTTTAAGAGGTCTTTAAAAGATTTTTTACTGCTGATATAATATACAGGCTGTTTTTTTTAAATTATACTTTCTATCGTATCCTGTATATCTTCTGAGATAACAAAATCTAATTACTTTTTACAATCCCAATATTATATACAAATCTTGATGAAACCTGAACCAATAGATAATTGAAATTGGTCACAAAAAAATAATTTAAAATTGAATATGAACAAAATTTTGTTTGTCCGGTTTTTTGTCCAGGAGTGTACTGCCATCCTAAGCCAAAAGACGCATCTCAATAAATTTTCGATTTATATGTCATGGCTCTTAAGGACGCTAGATACTATGTTTAACTTATGTCTTTAGCAAAAAAGACGCATTTTAAGTCCATAGTGCCTAAAAATTGATTCAAAATTAGACGCATTTAAAAAAACATACGTAGGGTGTTCAGAAAGTTTTGAGATACTTTGTAACTAAACGGTGCTGGAAAGCAACATTGATGTTTCTTGTTTGTACTTGTCATGACATGTCGTAGTCCTACATAGTAATTAGTAAACTATCAGTTTTGCGCCAGTTCGTGTCCAGCGATTTTAGCGCAATGGCATCGTGGACGATTATCGAGTGCCGTGCAATTTTGAAATACAACTTTTCACGTGGGTTATCTCAAGAACAGTGTTTAGAAGAAATGAAGCCTATACTTGGTGATGACTGTCCATCTCGTGCGACCATATGCAGATGGTACAAACAATTTCAGCGGGGCTCGTTTTCGCTTGAAGACGCTTCACGCTCAGGTCGACCGTGTGAAGTAGTTACCCCAGAAAACATATCTGCCGTCCAAAAAGCTATAGAAACAAACCGACGAATTACCTATCGACAGTTAGAAGAGACATTGAACATTAGTTTAGCAACATTACACACGATCATACATAAGCACTTGGGTTTTAGAAAAATTTGTACTCTTTGGGTTCCACACAAGTTAACTCCCGGGCAGCAGACACAAAGAGTGAATTGGTGTAAAAAATGATGTCCAAATTCCAGGAGGGTAAATCTAAAGACATAGTGTCGATCGTCACGGGAGATGAAACTTATCTTTATTATTACGACGTCCCAACTAAACAACAGAATAAGATATGGGTTTTCGAAGGTGAAGAAACTCCGACCGAAGTTCGCAAATCAAGATCTGTAAAAAAATAATGATAGTTATTTCTTTGGTTCAAGAGGAATAATTGAACGTGTTGTGCTCCGAGAACAGAAGACCGTAAATGCTCTCTGGTGCACTACAGTACGCATTTCAAAACTTATAGAAAAGTTAAGAGTGATTCGCCCAAACTCGCAACTCGCTAGCTGATACCTTCATCATGACAATGCCCCACCTCATCGAGCTGAACTTACCAGTCAATTTTTGGCAGATGCAGGCTTAAGACTTTTGGAACATCCGCCTTATAGCCCCGATTTGGCGCCGTGTGACTTTGGGTTGTTCCCTTTTGTCAAGAGCTAACTGAAAGGACAAAAGTTTAAAACTGAAGACACGTTACTGGAGGCCTGGGATAAAATATGCGCTGAAATTTCAAATGAAAAGTGGAAAGCTATTTTCAGTGACTGGTTTGTTATAATGAAAAAGTGTATTCAATGTGGTGGAAATTATTTTTAAAAAATCAAATAAATGTACGTATATCGTACGAACTTTTCAAACACCCTACGTAGAATCCTAATCGGATTCGACACATCACAATTACCGACGCAAAGTTGAAATATTGAGATGCGTCTTTTTGACTTAGGACGGCAGTGTACAAAGGATACTAAAAAATTAATAGACTATTGAAATTTTGGAATTGGGATAATTTCTATCATCCTCTTATCTTGTTTAATTGACGTTGGACTTGAGAAAACGTGACTTTCTCGTTTCGGCGAGAATATCCTTCTCTCACTCGAAAGACCACTATCTCTGCGCCTCATCTCAATTTTCTTATAGTTAAAGTAAAAATTTTAATAATTACCTACTTTTAAGCAGCTTTTAGAGTTAGACTTTGGTAACTTTTATATTTACAAATAAAGGGTTCTAGCTTATACGAGGTAGACGCAAATTTACAAATTTAACATAAGAGAAAACTACTTTTATTTTTGAATTTAAAATAAAATATTATTTGGAAAACTTGTTTAGAATTAAAAGTTATGCCATAATTAAAAAAAAGAACCTACTGTTTAATTTTTTTAATAATAAGACATACTCTTCCAATTGAACTGAATTAATTAGGTATTTTTAAATTCAATTTTATGCTTTTACTTTAACAGATATTTAAAAATTAAATGTATTTAGGATTTTTTAACAATGTTCACAAAAGTTTTAAAATGTATCTTTGGATTAATCTAAACAGAGCGAAGACGTGAAATTAAATTTAAAAACATATAGAGTGAAGGCGTTTTCTATTAGATGTACGAAGTTAAACATTATTCCAAGGGGACGTTTAAATTTTAGCCTAATTAAATTAAATTTAAAAGCATGTATTTAGGTTTGTTGTTGTAAATGTATTTAAATACCTTGGAAATAATAAATATTTGATTTTTTTCAAAAAAAAAACGGCAATAAGGTTTATTTACAATGGTTAATTTAGTTCCACCTAATCGCTATACGGGGTAAGTTGGAAGAGTTTTATTTTTGATTTTTAAACAGCAGATTTAAAAAACATATTACATAACATAAACATAGTTTTCTCTGGTGCTAAATTTCTTATTTTGCATCTACCTTATATACGCGGGGATTTATTCTAACTTTGATCAATGTTTAGTAAGTTTGATCCGTTGCGTCGTCTGATTAAAGAAGAATGTCTGACAATAATTTCTAAAGACTCCTTATATCTAGGACTCATATTCTGGCCTACCCTAAAACTGTCAATTTTTGTCAAATGAAGTTGCAATAATAAAATATAGTGTATTCGATAGGTATAAATTTCTTATTAGCCAAAAATGGAGAAATCTTAGGCGGCCAAGAAAATCTAATCATGAAAAACTAGGTTCTTTTACCCTTGTTTATTGCTGTTTTGCAACAAATGTAACACACAACTCTAGATTACAATTAAGACGCCCAGCATTATTTAGAGTTTCCCAAGTGTATTCAGAGAAAAACCTATTGAAAATTCCTGGTATATCCCTTATTATTTTCACGAGCTACATATAAATTAAGCTATTCCTGACAAAGAAAAATCTCTAATATAAGTAAAACGTTTCTAAATATAAAGTCGGTTATGTTAACCTCTGACGTAGGTATATCTCTCGTTTACAATATATGTAATTTTACTTTCCGTTGAAAAAGTAATGGTTAGTAATTGATCATTGCCCAACTTTTATTTCATCTTTGATATTATTTACTACTAGTGTACTTTTCTTCCAGTATTTTAAAATAAGATGCCAGATTTTTATTTATTTTGGCACGACAAAATGTTTTATCATAGCTGAATAAAAATTTTGCCAACTCTATGTTTTATAGAGTTTGATTAATTTTTATTTATCTGCCTAATTTAATTTTAAACTACCCAAGTTATTTTTATTTTTAGTGCCAGGCGAATTTTGCGAGATTTTAAAAACGATCAGAACTTTCGTATTGGACAATACAATGCTTTGAAACATTCACCTGTAGTAAAAGCTGTTTTGGTGTAAGTATATAATACAGGGTGTCGCAGAACATGTTGGTAATCCCCGGATTTATATAGAAGCATGAAAATAATGCATAGTCCATTTCCTATTCTGTGATAGCAGAAAATGTCACGTTCGTCCTAAACAGGTCATAAACCAGCCCTAAACCATCGGCGTCACGTTTTTAATACGTAAAATTCACATATTCTGAGAGCTAAATAGGGTTAAATTATAGCTTATTGAAAATTAAATTTTATGGAATAATTACATTAAAAAACTCAATTTTAAGAAAGAAATGTAAAAGTAATTAATTAATTAAATGAATTCTAGTATTTATTAAATTGTTATAGGGCATTTGGTTTATAGGCATTTACGAATTAACCCGGACGGGGCAAGAAAAATTTGGGTGCTTTAAGACACCTATATACCTATATACTTAATTATCGCTCTTTGTTTAGATCGTACGTATTTACCCATTAGCAGAAATAAAAAAGGTAGCATTTAAACAGGTACATTTGAAAAGGCAATTAAATATTGAGTTTTAAGGGGTTTCTCGATAATACATTATTACTTTACTTTTACTTACTTTACATTGTCCTTATGGATAATGCCCCTACCACTCTAGACTAGCAGAAAAATTACCTGCGTCTTCTTGGCGAAAAAGGGAAGACACAATAGAGCCCATTATAATAAATGCCGCAGATCATGACTTTGATAGTGAAGAACTTTATTTTTCTGACTAAACTGTATTGTAGTAGTAAAATTGTAAAAACTAAAATAAATTATATACATATTTTTTATCTAATAGACTAATAAATTTAATATTGTATTTTTTTAATAATTATTTTATCTGTGGATAGGTACCTTTTAACTACCATTTTCAATGCTTTATTTAGAAATATCGCCAAATAATTACAAAATACAATGATCAACTCTTTTTTTTTTTTCACCCTTTCAGGGGTCATCCCACCCAGGTCCGACGACCGCTCCCCTAGGTGGTGCACTGCAGCCTGAAGGCTTATTGTACCTTGACCCCTACTCCTTCTCATTCACACACCATTCATTCCATAACTTGGATGGTTGTTGCTCGGTCCGCATCCCCGAGCAGACAGAACACCGTGTGCCGCTGCCCGAAACTCCGCTGTCGCCGGACATCCATCCAAATTATGGGCGCGTATTTCACTGCTTAACTCCGGTGATCGACGCTCGCCGATACAACCGAAGCCGCCACAAGCGCGCATGGTCAACTCTTATTAAATACATGAATATAAACTTGTAACATTTTATTTGTGAACGGTGTATTGTAAAGTAACATAAAAATGTCAAGAAGTTCCTAAATAGACCTGGAAAAAAATCAAATATCGAAATTTGTAAAAAAATATTTCAATTATTCAAAAATGTGTTTAAAATATAATTTACAACTGAAATATTTACGCGATATAAATTAATTAAATTTACTTACAACATTTTCTATGTCTTACTTTTTTCCTAATTTATTTTCTTTTTTTTAACTTTAAAACTTTTGGACTATGTACAGGTTATTATTAACTTATTATAATACCACTATCTTATATTATTATCCCCATTATAATATCGTAAAACTTGCACCCAACATGGTCCGACACTGGAAGGTTTATTTTCTAAAAATATTCAACTAAACCATTGTTAAAATGTTTATGGCCCTATTGTAATGCATCATTTAAAGAGTGTGTCGAACCAAATACCTAAAAACTACCTGTTTATTGGTTTATTTACATTGAAAAGATTTAATGGCCTTGCCCTGTAATAAAACCTTTTTGAATTTATAATACCTTCTCCAGCTATCACCGAATAAGAAATGGACTTTAATAAGTGTTTATATTTTTTTCTATAGCCCTTACCCTGTCATGTTAAAAAATTGTTACTACATTTACAACTACATACATCAACTAATATAAAAGTTAGTCAAGAAAAACGATTTTCAGCGGCGTATGTTTCCGAGAGATTGCCCACATGTTCTATGGACACCCTGTATAAAACGTATGTTTCTTTGACAAAATAATTATCAGATTTGTTTTCATATTATTTCATCATTTGCATGCAGTTAATAAAACTAAGTATTCCGGGTATTTCTTCCAAGTGGTTCCCCTATAACTTTTTACCTTTTAAGAGAGCAGAATGAAATTTGGTACGTAGGTATTTGACACAAATATGGTTTATTTTATCTACTCCCTCGTTTTCTATTACTTCTGGTTTAACAGGAAATTACTGTTACTTTCAAATTTTACATGGAACCACCGGTATATTTTATCTTATTTCGATAGTATATGACATTAATTTTAATTGTCAATCTGAAGTGCCAAAGTTTAATTTTAAGGCAAGTAGTAACAAACAAATATTTATCATATTTTGTTTTCTACGACTCGGCGTAGTAAAAGTTTGCAAAATCCTGTTTATCGTCATACTGATAACTCCGTTTTTTTCTAATGATACAAAGGGTAGCTCGTCAGCAGGTTAAAAAAGCATTTTTTCCGAATAATTTGTTACCACATAGGCAATATACCTGGAAATGAAACCGCCGACCATAGGAAATACGTGTATTTAATCCCCTCTACAAATCTGCTATGTTCTCTCCTACAATTCCCCTCTGCAACGAGCGCGCTAATCCGAGCCGAAGGAGATCAGGAGCTGCTGGCTCAGCGCCTTCGCCATCGCATCGTCGGATGACGACGCGGCTAAGGTACACCTCACCTCGAATATTGCCCATGACTTAACATACTTTGTAAGTTTCATTCCAGACCTGTATAATAACCACTTAATACGATGTTGTTATGCAATAATATTACCATTTAGTTTAATGGAAAATTAAGAATTATAATCACGGTACTTTAGATTAAAGTTAAAAAAAAAGTTTTTGACAGCAGAAGTGCCAGAATTGACATGTGAGGTGTTATTGTGGTCAGAATGTCAATAATACTATCGAAATAGTGAATAGATCAACCAATCCATATTTAAATCCAGTAACGGAATAAATACCAAATTGTATTTTGTTATCTTAAAATGTAAAAAAATTATTGGAGAAGAATTGCAGAATAAGAAACACCCGGTTTTAGGATATTTAGGCCAAACGTCAGTAATAAATACCATGACACATTCAGATCACCACAGTCATTTTTAAAGCTTCCCAGCTGCATGAATTATTGTATCGAATGTCAGTTCTTTTTCACTCTGTTTTTGCTGCAGTGTTTATTTAAGACTTTGACAGCATGTTTTAATAACACATATTCAAGTGCATAAAATTCGATCGGGAGATATGTTTTTAACATACACATTAAACACTTGCTAAAATAATAATTTTGATATAGTTACTGTTTTCAAAAACAGCGTAACTTTTCTGAAAATGATGATTCACTTTGTTATTTTATGATGCAGTGCTTTTCAATTATTTTACTACATACAGGGAGTCCAGTAACTCTGCAGCCGCCTGATTTATACAAATCGGTCAAAGGCAGCGCACTCACACTTTTCGCTCCCCGCTTGCCGCTGACGCTTAGTATCCTAGCCGTAGCCTTAGGTTATGTTGCAGAATGTCCAGCTTTCCAGCGAAAACGTTAGATGGCGTATGACAACTCTCAGTGTTCAATTGTTCAATTGTTTTTCCATACAACCGCATGATATTTAGTCGTCTGGATATTTTCAACGCCGTTTTATTTAAACCAAGAACATCTAGATTATGTATGAATTTTGGGTTTTATATCAGATTTAAGATATTAAAAATATACAGGGTAGCTTCATTAAAAGTATTACAAATTAGGCCTCTACCGGTTAAACTGAAAGTAATATATCATACTGAGATTTGAAAACGATATGTTTTTATTCGAGAAAATCATTGGCTGGATAGTGATCTTGTTGTCACTCGGATTATAAATATTTTAAGTTTATTTATGCTTATGTTTTTATTTTAGGAGCAGCTTGACAGTTTCTGGTGCTTTGATCCTGTGGCTTACTCATTCTGTGATAAAACGATAAAAGTGTACATTTTTTGTTACCTGATTGTAGTAATTTACCGAAGAAGGCAATAATAGAATTATTAAAACAAATCTTCCAATATTTTTTAATTTATTTTTAAAACCATTTTATTACGTAGAATTGGCTAGGCATGATCAGCGGACGACGGATTGTTTCAAAAACTAATGCACAAATGCAAGTGGTCACACGGACACTTAGCGGGCGGGAGAGAATTACGTGCAGAATTTATGTTAAACGGTGTTATTGTACTAAAAGCTAAAAAATAATTCGGTAAGTTCTAGCTACCATATCGCACCAATCTTCTCATCAATCTGGTGTATTGATCAGACAAATAATAAAACCGTTGGGCGTAGCGTATCCAAGCAAATATTATGATATGAATTTCAAGTGCCCAACGATTTAATTATTTGTCTGATTAATACACCAGATTGATGAGAAGATTGGTGCGTTCTGGTAGCTAGGAATTACCGAATTATTTTTTAGCTTTTAGTACAATAAAACCGTTTAACATATTTTTTTATTATATAATTTATTTTCAAGTTTTTAGTTTTCTGGTTAGTTAATACCTCTCATTTTATTGAGTTCATTTAATGCATCACTATAACTAAACAGAACTAACCAACGATTTTATACTGAAGTGGTTTTGAAAAATAGTATTCCGCCATTTTATAGCGGCAGCCATCTTGGATTTTATTTTATTTTATTTTATTTTTTCATAGTAAGCTCTATTTTACCAATCAAGCCTGACCCATGTTGCGGTAGTTGTGGAAAAAATATGTAATCAGTCATTTTGTGGCGGCGACTATCTCTGATTTTAATTTTTTCATAGTGGGCTCTATTCCACGAATCAAGCCCTTTCATTTGATACCCATATTGAGGTAGTTGTGGAAAACATATGTAATCCGCCATTTTGTGTCCGCGGCCATCTTGAATTTTTTTATAGTGTGCTCTTATTCTACCAATCAAGCCCTTTAATTTGATAACCATATTGAGGCAGTTGTGGAAAAATATGTAATCCGCCATTTTGTGTCCGCGGCCATATTGTATTTTATTTTTTCATAGTGAGCTCTACTCTACGAATCAAGCCCTTTTATTTGATACCCATATTGAGGTAGTTGTGGAAAAAATATGTAATCCGACATTTTGTGTCCGCGGCCATCTTGAATTTTAATTTTTTATAGTGAGCTTTATTCTACCAATCAATCCTTTTTATTTGATACCCATATTGAGGTTGTTGTGAAGTAATATGTAATCCGTCATTTTGTATTAGCTGCCATCTTAGATTTACAATTATAAGGAATGTATTAGGTATATTGTATGGTCATGAAGAAAGTGTGTACCGAATTTCAGATTGATCTGTGGTCGTCAGGAAGAGGGTCAAATACCGAATTACGAAGGTTCTTAAAAAAAACGACTTAATAATTTTAAACTCTACCTACATACCTACGTATTTTATTGTGGTAGTAAATGTGATAGCACTGATTATTTCCCCTTTTTCCCTATTTTTTTTTTTTTTTTTTTGAATAAATTTTGTTTAAATAAGTGACTAAATTACATGTACTGTTTAACAGCGAATAAATTTCAAGTCATCCAAACTGGTACTCAAAATTGATAGAAAATTTCAAACTTTATTATCAGTAAAATTCTGTATTGTTGGCTGTAATGTAAGTTTTTCAGGAAATAATCTAGCCGTATACCACTCGACCTACAAGTTCAAATCGATTAAACTACCCAAATATTTTTTGCAGGATTGGCTTGGCAAATAGTTTTATAGACAATATATATTTTTTCTCGGTCTCGTGTTTTTATTAAATTATTGTACATTTAACAACTTTTCAAAAAAATCTTGCTCAAAATATGTGTAGTAGTTTAGTCGATTAAATTTATAGGTCTTGTGAATAATATGTGAGTATTCACTAGAGTGTTATACACTGGAAAAATGTCAAAGCAACCCCTGTGTTCTACTAACAAAACTCCTACATGCTTCTACCTTAATAAAATCAAAATTGTGTTTTTAGTAAAATTAAAGTAAAAGAGATTGAAGACTGGCTTGTAATTCTCGTGTATTGTGTTGTTTTGTTGTAAATTTATACGAAATTGCCAAAAAACATACAATAAAATTATTCTGCCAGCAAATTTTTCTCTCTTATGATTTTATACAGTGTGTCTGCGTAAGTTGGCGTCATATGGGAATTTTTTTTATTTAATTTTACGAAAAAAGTTCATAAAGTTCTGCATGGTCCAAAATCTAAAATACAACAATCAGATATCAAATTGTGACAGTCATGTACAAGGTTTGACCCAAAAGTAATTTTAGCTCAAGAGTAAAGTACCTGGAGTTTTGCCAATATCGAAAATTGTTATCGAGAAAAGATGTTTAGAATTAAAAATTACTTCTAAATATGCAATTTTGTTTATTTACAATTTTTTTATTTCTTTCCTTGTAATAATTGTACAAATTTAGGTTTGCACGTTAGTTTATTTCTTTTCATAATTACACACTTTATAGGCGATTTTAAATAACCTTTTTAAATTTATTGTTACCAAAACCCGAAAAATCCACGATGCTTTAATGTACAAACTTAAATTTTCTTGATTATCGTAGAAAAACATAATAAAAAATAGATTATTTTATAAATAAACCAAATTACATATTTAAATGTAATTTTAAATTCCAAACATATTTTCTTTATAACTTTCGATATTAGCAACAATAAAGGTACTTTATTGTTAAGCAAAAATTACATTTTTGACCAAACCTCGTAGACGACTAATTTAATTTCATATGTGATGGTTCCAATTTAGGTTTTGGACCATGCAAAACTTTTTATAAAGAATCTTTTTTTTCGTAAATTTAACGCAAAAGTTTCCCATATGTCGCCAACTTACGTAGACACAACTGTATACAAGATAATTATGCCATTCATATGTCATATTTTTGATTACTCCAGAGGGGCTTTCCAGTGACGCAAACAGAGCGCTCCCGAGTAGCTCAGGAGCATTTCTGTTCTACTTTATGGCGTTCCAGTGACGGAAAGTCTTATGCACCTTAACTGCTCCGTTTTCCTTTCCCCTTGCCTCTCATGCACCAACCCCCCTTTAGGTGTTTCGTGCTCCAAACGTCAAAAAGTTTGTTTATTAAGGTTAGAATAGATCTTTAAAATTATTATTTGTTCATTCAACATTTATTCAACGTTAATTTCCATAGCTATCTAAACTAGCAAGAGAGAGAATAAATAAATAATCCATTAATCCACCTTGTTTTCACAACAAAAAACGAAATTTTAAAATTACTTAAAGTAAGGTTAAGTTTTTTTACCAGCTGGAGCTTTCTGTCCTTGCGGATGCGTTCCAGTGACTAACTTTTCAGAGCAGTTCAAGAGCTTCATGCTCTGGAGCGTGATGCACCAAAATTTTCGTCACTGGAAAACCCCTCAGGCTTTTCACTATCATATCTTGACTTGATTACCATTGGAGTACCGGAGTACCTAGGAAATGCACGCTCTCAAATAAAACATTTAAATTGGGCTACAATTGCTGAGTAGTCGGAGTCATAGAAAAAATAAACACTAGAATATGGAACCTCCTCCTTTTTTAAAGTCGGTAAAAAAATTACTTCCGTCCGGTACACCTTTTGTTTTTATGTGTTCCTTAAAACCTATATTTGCGTGATTTGCGACCTTTAATAAATTTGTTTTTAATTTATTTTACGTGTACAGCAAATATAATTTCGCATACACCCTAAGTCTTGGCACAATTTTAGTTATCTTAAATATTCTACGGTCATGACTATATATTTGAGCAAAATTATATTTAAATAACTTAACACATACCATAGCCTGGACGACATTTTTAGGTGATTGAATTTTGGCACGTGCATCCTGCATTAGTTTTTATGAATTTCGTTAAATTTACGACATTTATTTTTAATTCTTTGTTATATAAAAACTAATATTCAAAACAATGTCCTAATATTAGTAAGGCTATTTTACCTATTTTACCATTTTTAAGTAATTTTGAAATCAAACCTTTGAGTTGGATTTCTAAAGTATTTTTAGCTGAGTAATTGATTGATCTACTACTAAAAAGTAACGCCCAATATTTTTAGGGCATCTTTTTTCACATTAAGTGGAAAGGAGAATCTACGCGCGGTTTGCGTCCGATGTATGGATGGTGGAGGGAGGATAACCATCTGAATGTTTTAAAAAGTGTCCGTCGAAAGGAGCAACTTAAGGTGGCGCTACAGTAGCCAGAGGAGATTTTTAACCATGAGCATGAATTATTGGAGTGGGATATAAAATGAAAAGGACAGATAGATACAAAATAAAAAAGGAAAAAATATCAAAATCCCTCCACTGGCTACTGTGGCGCCATCCCAATTTGCTACATTGCAATGGCCACGTTTTCAACTTGTCCGCCATAAAATATCGTTATCCTCCCTCCACCATCCATAGTCCGATGTCTTTAAAATGCTTATACACGTCGTACCACTTCAAAACGGTTGGCAATTTTTACCAATGCGTAGAAGCGAAACGATCCCAGCTGCTAAGTCACGTGTTCGCTGTCTTATTTCCCGGCTACAACCATAGATAACCTACATTTAGATCCGCAGTAGCAAGAAGCATTTTTCGGATTTTTACGACCGCGCGCAGTGGGTGGACGAATATGCGCACTTAAAAGCCGTGGCAAAATACAAACACCGTCACCTCGTACCCTTCGTCCGCTGTCTGACCGTAACGCTCATTAGCTACCGTACTTTGGCTCAACTGGCTTGCGCACAAACCGGTTTTTCGCCCATGAAATGTAACTTTGTTTTCGCGCAGGTTATAACATTGGCAATCCATCGAGAACAGTGGCTACAACTAAAACTCAATTAAACGCATCGAGACGGCACGACTTTTGTCAGGGTATTCCATTTAGGAGGAAAAATTACATATTTTTTGACTTTTCCCATATTTTTTAATAAGTTTAAGATAGCCAGTATTTTAGCTCGGGGAATTTAAAAATCGTATTAAGAAAAAAATTGCATGAAAAACAAAAGAATTACGCCATCAATGTTACAATTTTTAAATGAACCCACCATATTTATAATTAAATTTTGAATTCTTTGCTCAATTCTAAGAATTTTTCATTAAATGTACTATATGTCTGTCTTTAACTCTTTTTGGGTTATTAAAGCTTAATGAGTCATATTTTCGGCTAATGTTATTTAATTAAATATATTATTACTATGGACACCTAGAGATCCTCTAGTTCATCCATCCTCATAATTAATAATTAATACACAATAAAGATAATACAGGTAATTACCTAATCCTTTAAAGTCATTAAAATTTTTACCTATTGGTAGATTTTAATACTAGTTTTTTAAAATGAATTATTCGTTAGATGAAAAACTTTAGATAGTAACGCTATATTACAAGTGTGGAGAAAATGCCAGTAAAGCAAAAAGAAGATACATTGATAATTTTTAAAGAAATAAAAAAATGACTTTGAAGTATCAGGTAATCACCTGCATTACCTGTATTTCATATTGAGATATTTAATTAAGCGAAAAATGTGACCTTTTAAGCCCCAATAACTAAAACAGTAAAAGATAAACATGTAGTACCCTTAATAAAAAACACTTAGAATTGACCATAGAATTTAAAAATATAATAATAAATATTGTGTTCCATTTAAAAAATACAACATTTATGGCGTAAGTCTTTTGTTTTTCATGCAATTGTTTTTCAGTCCCGATGGCAGTGTGCCAAGTGAACAACTCTTTAGTGAGTTTGGTAATGATTACGAGCCAGAACCAGACTGTATGCAGATAAAGCAGAAGTACCGGTTACATCATAATAGTGGAAAATTTAGTTTAGTTTTAAGTATTATAAGGTTACTTAATAGTCTAAGATCCGGCATTAAGAAAATATACCCTCATCTGTTAATTAAATGAAATAATATTTTCTAGGCAGATTTTAATGTAGTGAATGCAAGTGAACTACATCTGCTACAATTAATAATAATTAATTAATTAATAGTTAATTTATTTATAATTGTTAACTTTACATGTTAATTGCATAAATCAATGATCAGCGGTGAAATAGCTTAGTTGTTAGTTGGTTAGGTAGCAACCCGATTTTATTCAATTAAATATGGTAAACATAATTTTGCTAATAGACAATGGAATAAAAAATAGAAAAAAATGTTACCCAGTGCGGGATACGAACCCAGAGTGTAACGTGTAAAGGTAACAATTATAAATAAATTAACTATTAATTAATTAATTATTATCAATTGTAGCAGACCTATGCTGGCAGATGTAGTTCACTTGCATTCACTACATTAAAATCTGCGTAATTTTTTTATTTTATTTAATTAACAAATGAGGGTATATTTTCTTAATGCCGGATCCTAGACTATAACACTTTAATTAGGATAGTTATTTGGGACTTTTAATGTTTGTTTTATAAACATTATTTCGTAGTTTTATGGGTTTTGTTTAAATTAAAATGAAAATGTTCTATTGAAAAAATAAATTTTATTTGGTTATCATTCGTTTGGCAGTGCATTTACCGATATACCAATATCACTATTGGTCGATTTCTAAATAAAATGTGTTCCAGTACCATGTGTTCCTCTCCAACAAATTTGATTGGTGTGTGATTGACACATTGTCTTGTTTCGTACACATTCTTAAAAAAAAATGAAATAAATATCACAAGATTATTTTCACTAGCGTACCGAGAGGAGGGCGGGGGGAACCCTCTCTGGCTCCCAACTAGAAGGGACCTCCAAAAAGTGTATTTTATGGAAAACAAGCTACCTACGGAGTTACCTTGTTTTCTACAGATTCTGGTGGTGAAAAAAAGGAAAAGTGAGGCT